>ML796394.1:52368-135290 GCA_009831015.1 Picea engelmannii
GCTCCACTTCCCCCGCGCATCCCTCCACCTTGCGCATTGTGTGACAAAGAGGGTCACCAAACCAAAAACTGCCCATCACTACCGGAATTATGGAATTTGATTCCCCCCAATCCAACCCCTACACCATCCATAACTACTACTACCACTCAACCTTCCAATAGTAAAGGGTTGAAGACCAAATTCGCGTGTGCTATCTGTTCTGAATATGGCCATTACACCCATCATTTTTCAACACTGCCTCGTTTCTGGCAGGCATTAGCTATCATAAGCCGAGACTTTCAGAACAACCCACGCCCAGCTACGTCCTCCACAACACCTATCACTGACATTCGCTATGTCACTACTTCAGTCAATGAATTCATGAGATGCCCTTGCTCTCTTTTCAATTCATTGATTCATTATACATACCAATGTCCGATGATCGTCGCATATCGACAATGTCAGTTATCCCTGCTTCACCAACCCGCAGAAGCAACCATTGACATATCTTCACCGTTTGAAGATCTCCATATCATCTCTCCCGAACCCGAGGCACTCCCTACGCCCCCATGGTTCTTAGATGACATGTTTGAAGATTTACCCCGTAACCCACCCAACTCTCCCACACATCCCCCTGCGGAGACTCTCCATCCCACTGCTACGGGTACCCCTCAATACCTCAATATATGGTTTATGACGAGTGATCCCTCACCCTCTCCTAGTGATACCCCCTCTGTTTCCTCAGCAGGGGGCACTCACACTGTCACTGAGATCACTCCTCACGATCCATTGTATTCCCGTCGTTTCCAATGCGACGAAGAAATACTGAAAGAGATACAACGCCCGGACTCTCCCTGGGACGCACTACATCATCGTGCATTCTTCCTTCCGCAGGAAGCCCTCATGCCTCCTAGCCACAATCCAATTTACGCAGTCGAAACCAAAGATTTTATCCCATAAGGACCTATCGATTGGTTCAACAATCCTATTCCTGCACCTGATGCTTCTGAAGAAGGTAATTTGGCTAACATTTCCCCCACCATCAAAATCGACATTTCCGTCAAACCGGGCATCGTCGAAGAGATCATCATTGGAGATGCTTGCACTCCTCAGGAAATTACCACATACAAAACCCTCTTCCAGGAATTTAGGGATATCTTCGCCTGGTCATACACGGAGATGCCTGGCCTCGACCCCTCTATTGTCGAACATCGCATCAACACCTGGCCCGACATCACACCAGTTCGCCAGAAACAACGACCACTACACCCATCCAAGGCCGCGACTATCAAAGCTGAAATCGACAAATTACGCACGGCCGGCTTTATTTACCCAATTGCTTATACCTCATGGGTTTCCAACCCTGTACCCGTCGACAAAAAACAGGGCTCTATCCGCGTTTGCACCGATTTTCACGATCTCAACAATGCCTATCCCAAAGACAACTTCCCAACGCCCTTCATCGATCAGATCATCGATGGTTGTGCCGGCCACGAGGCTCTCTCCTTCATGGACGGATTCTCTGGCTATAACCAAATTCAAATCCACCCAGCAGATCAGTACAAAACCGCATTCATTACCCCGTGGGGTACATTTGCGTACCGTGTCATGCCCTTCGGCCTCAAAAATACCGGTGCAACCTTCCAGCGAGCCATGACATACATATTTCATGATCTAGCTGCAATCATCCTTGCTTACTTGGACGACCTCACCGCTCGATCCAAGAAGCGCACCCAGCACCTCGATGATTTATGAGTCATCTTTCAACGGTGTCGTCAATACAACATCCGCTTGAATCCTCTCAAGTGCGTGTTCTGCGTCACCACAGGGAACCTCCTCGGTTTCATCGTTTCCCAAAGCGGTATCACCGTAGATCCCCTCAAAGTCCAAGCTATCACCGAAATTCCACCTCCTCGGAATTTGCGACAGCTACAGAGTCTACAGGGCAAAGCCAACTTTCTTAGACGCTTTGTTTCTGATTACGCTATACGCGCACATGGTTTCCTTCTCTTACTGCGCCACGACATCCCTTTTCATTGGGACGACTATGCCCAACAGTCGTTTGACGATCTGAAGGTAGCACTTTCCAATGAACCTTTGATTAGTGCACCTGATTACAATCGCGACTACATCCTCTACGTATCAACATCAGCTGTATCAGTAGCCAGCGTCCTCGTCCAGCTCAGAGATGAAAATTGTGAACACGTCATTTACTACGTCAGTAAGAACCTCTCAAAACCACCCCTGAAGTACAAACATGAAGAAAAACTTGCTCTTGCAGTTGTCCTCGCAGTCCAGAAACTGCGCCATTACATTTTGCTTCGCACCACCAAGGTTGTCGCAGATTCCAACCCTATGCAATATTTGCTCAGTCGTCACCAAGTTAACGGCAAATTTGCTCGATGGATCATTATCCTTCAGGAATATGACCTCGATTTCTCAACACCTAAGAGTAAGAAGGCCCTCGTTCTCACTGAACTTGTCACGGGCCTTCCCTCTGACACACCTAGTGCCCCCGTCAATACTGACTTTCCTGACGAACATCTCTTTTACATCGCTTCTGATGATCCTTGGTACGGCGACCTTCTCGTCTACCTACGAACTCAAAAGTTCAGTAACCACCTATCACGAGATGATCGTCGATGCATTCGCTATCAGGCTCCCCACTATCTCCTCATCGGTGACATCTTATATTGCCGAGGCGTCGACACCATTCTTCGTCGTTGAATGACTATTGACGAGGCTGACAGAGTCTTAAACGACTGCCACAGCGGCGCCTGTGGGGGCCATCTTTCGGGCATCGCCACGGCTCAAAAGATTATCCGGGCTAGTTACTTTTTGCCTACCCTGTTTCACGATTGCATTCACGCCGTGAAACGATGTGAGCAATGTCAGCTCTATGCCAACAAAGCCCGAGCTCCCCCTGCCCTTCTTCACCCTGTCATTACTGCAGGCCCCTTTTGTAAATGGGGCATTGACTTTATGACTTGTAATCCCCCCTCCAGCAATGGTGACAAATACATTGTTGTCGCTGTCGATTACTTCACCAAATGGGCTAAAGCTATGCCCACTTTCAACAACACCACTGACACTACAGCGCGTTTTTTCTTCAATCACGTCATATCCAGGTTCGGAGTACAACTCCAACTCGTTTCCGACCACGGGAAACATTTTGAGAATGAGATCTTCGTCGAATTCTCATCTCGGTTAGGCTTCTCTCATGAGTTTGCCTCACCATACTACCCTCAGTCAAATGGACAGGTCGAGGCAGTGAACAAAGTCCTCAAGACTATGTTACAGCGCACGGTCAATAAACATAAAACCAATTGGAATCATATGTTATTTTACGCGCTATGGGCTTATCGAACGGCAGTGAAAACCACCACAGGTTTCACGCCCTTTCACTTAGTCCATGGGATAGAGGCAACTCTTCCCATCGAGTGCGAAATACCCACCCTTCACACTGCAATTGAGATTTTACCTGACACTGCTCCAATGGAGCAGTGCTTGCTGAACTTGGAGTCTCTGGATGAGGATCGCAGATCCTCATTACAGAACAACGAGGCAACTAAAAAACGATCCAAAGCTACCTTTGATCACCATGTCAACCTTCGCTCATTCCACGAAGGCGACCTCGTCCTCGCCTACGATATCACTCATGATACCTTTGGCCACGGAAAATTCGAATCACTCTGGCATGGCCCTTACATCATCCAACATTGCCTCACCAAAGGCGCATACATCCTGGCCTCCCCCGAAGGCCTCATGCTCAAAGAACCCGTCAATGGGTTATACCTCAAGAAATTTTATGCTTAAACGTAGTCAGGCTACTTTAGGTTATTTTTCTTTCATATCGTTTTTAATCTTTTTCTCCCCCATCTAAACTATCCTTTGTGCTATTGATAGATGACTCATCCACCAGCTTACCACATTGGGTACACCGATGACGCCAGTCGTTGGACACAAAATCTCGCTTCGATTGCTTGGGCTCTCTACACCCCTTCACATGAAATGCTACATTCCAGCGGCATCTGTTTAGGACCAGCAACCAATAACCAAGCCGAATACACTGCTGTCATTGGCCTCCTGACTGACGCCCAACATCACCATAT
Source organism: Picea engelmannii (assembly GCA_009831015.1). Taxonomy (NCBI): domain Eukaryota; kingdom Viridiplantae; phylum Streptophyta; class Pinopsida; order Pinales; family Pinaceae; genus Picea; species Picea engelmannii. The sequence goes on from ML796394.1 coordinate 56,460, forward strand.
TCGTCACCTTAGCATTCTCCTCGACTCTCAACTGGTCGTTCTCCAACTCAACAATGTATACCGTGTACGCGATCCGTGCCTCTTTTGCAAATACCTGCAGGTTAGATTATTATCTCGACATTTTGATTCCATTACATTTACACACATTCCCAGGGAATTGAATCAAACAACAGATGAAATAGCTAAAATGGTGCTAGATTGGCATATATCACATCAAACTACACATACATAAAACATCTCATATAACCTGTCATAGCATATAGATAGCATCAACATCATCAACATCAAACACAAAATAACATATGTACAACACATTTGGATCCAAAAAAAATGTATACTCATATATATATATGGGCCTCCTTGGCCATCCAAATGTTTACATATACAAAAATACATTGGCCCACAGGCCCGTGCCACATCATGGTACAAAAATCGGCTCACCAGCCTATCAAAAATGTACACAAATACAATCAGGGGGCCTCTATCGCACCCCCAGCTGCACCTCCCTCGGGAGGTGGTGGTGGCCCACCCCTACCTGCCCCAGGCGGTGGAGGTGGCGCCCCTGTAAGACCCTCCTGCCCTGGCAACAGGCGTCCACTCGTCATGGCGGCGAGCACAGCTGCTCGTCGCATGATAGACCGCCATGGTGGCGGTAACCTGATACACTGTTCTAGGAACTCCTCATCCTAGATACGAATCCACGTGCCCTCAGGCACGTCCCGAAGCACCATCTCAAAACGAAGGCATAAATCATCCAGATCTCCCCCAGCGGCCGCTGGAGGAGCATGTGATGGCCCCGCACCAGGGTCATCAATGCGGCGCCTCTACGCCAGTCTCTCGGTCCCTGCAGGTCGCCCAGCAGCCTCGTACCGTGGACGCCTCTCTCCACATGGAGGTCTCCCCTCTCGCTGCACTGGCGGCCTATATAACTCCACCTCACGTCCGCGAGGTGCCAAATCTGCACATACACCAAACAAGCAACAACAAATGGTATCATGTCTATACATCAAACATATGCACTAGTATATCAAAAATCACAACATAAACCAACACATATAAATACACAACATACCTCTATGATCAAAAACCTCCCCAGGAGGCAATACCATCTCCGGGTCCCCCCGGAAGTCCACCCCAGCATAGGGAAACTGGAGTATAACCTGCGGCATCTGCCACCATATCTGCGCTGCATGCGCAGTAAAATAGTGTCTGCCTTCGCCACCACCGTGGCAAACCAATATCTGTGACCACCGCCTCAAGCGCGGCTTTCGTACCTCGGGTACCTCCAGTAGCACCCTCGGGTGCAGCATCGACACCCTCTCCAAGAAAAAGGCAACCAGGATGGAGCCAAATGCGAACTCCCCGACGCCTGTGGACCGACACCAGTCCAGTTGCGCGATCATCCGCACATGAAGGGTCAAACCCTAGGCAAACCGCTCACGGCCCACCACCACCCTCTCCATCAAAATCATCTCCCCACCACTAATCCGATGGGGCGCTCGGGACCCGTATACCCAAACTATCATCACTGCTATGCAACGATGCAACAGGACATCTATCCCACTGATGCTCACTGCTGACCCAGTCATATAGTGATCGCCTGAGCAGTATCTCTCGACGACTGTCTCCAAATGAGTGTCCCTCGACAGGACAAGATCTGCCGGCAACGGTGTTCCCCGGAAGGGGAGCCCCATCAAGAAGTAGATGTCCTCTACCGCAGTGAAGGCGATCTCCTCTCCTCGCACGAGGAAGCAGTGTCGATCTAGGCTCCACATCTCAATCAGAAATTGGAGCAAATACTCCTGCGACCATATCAGAGAGCAATCAAAAAACTTTAGCAACCCACTGGCTGCTAAAGACGCTCGAATTGCAGGCCTCGCCTCAGCCACAACATCTCGTAGCTGCGACCAGTCCCGCTCATGCCACCGTACATCCATGATCTCTGATCGTCACCTACACACAACCCAGAGTCCTATATTAGCTAAAGGCAATCATCCAATACATCAAATAAGCTAATTTTTTACCCAGAAACCTTGCCTCAAAGGCGTGGTTTTACCACCCACAGGCGCACACACATGCGCACCTGTTCACTATACAGGCGTGCATATGTGCGCGCCTGTTTTTCCCACAGGCGCGCTCATGAGCGCGCCTGTTTACCATACAGGCGCGCTCTAGGGCATGCCTTTCCAACCCACAGGTGCGCTCTCGAGCGCGCCTGTTCACCCCACAGGCGCGCACCCATGCGCGCCTGCCTACCCTACAGGCGCGCCCCTAAGGCGCGCCATAAATTCCCTTTCACGCACACACATGCGTGCTTTTTCAGTGTACAGGCGCGCACTCATGCGCGCCTTCTACTGAGTCGCCCGCGCGTTTGGGCCCACCCTCTACCCAAAAACCCCCTAAAACTCCCGTACGACCCCCTGTACCTACCCTACCAAAAAATTGGAAACCTATAACTATGCAGGATGTTCATACCACTAACCTGAAACTCGCACGCCGTGAATCGGATACCTCGTGCTCTCGGAATCACTTAATCTCCTCTGAATCTGCTCGTAAACTCACTGAAGCAGCAGGTACAAATGAGGTGGCAATGTGGGCCCTACAACTATATATAAGCCTTTTTGCCAAACTTCCACTCATCATTCCGGGAGCCCACGACGTCCATTTTTCAAACCGTCTGCAGCCACGGGATCAGCATCCCGCCACCTACATCATGGCTGTCTCTGGGCCACTTTTCACCCTGAGCCCCCGGGGCACCCTTTTTTCATATCATGGCCAGGTACGCACACGCATTATCACATTTATCTAATACATGTTCATATTTTCTCTTCTCTTCAGATATTGTTCACTTTGGGTATGTGGTTGTTCTCTGTGCAGGTACATGGTCATCATCTCTACATCATTCCTTCAGGTATATACTCAGCACTGGCATGTAGTCTCTCCCGCTGTATTGCATTTACATTTCCAGTCACACCCTCTGAGATTGGCCTTTAGGATACCCTTTCCCGGCTCTGCAGTACTCACACCTCCATTTGCATATTCAGTACTGCCACCCGGTAGCATTCTCACCTACATGAGTTGTCCCATTCATAGCACCTTTTGTCACTTTTGACACTCATGTTGTTCTTCATTACCCTTTAGGGATGGGAGTCCCAATAGTCTTTCATTATATTGTAAATTAACCACATACTTCTTCTCCTCATCTTGCTAGCTTCCCACACGGACTCCCAACACATCGCTTTATGGTCATGTTCTTTTTTTACCTGCACCTCCGCAGGATCATGAACCCACCATTTCATCCACCATCAGTTTGCCCATCTGCGAACCTATCCTCATTTCACCTACCTCATACAGAAACTCGCCAATGGGGCCCCCACCCTTCATCGATTTTCCTAGCAATTTATGCCCTCACAGGGGCACTCATTTCACACTGGGGCACCCGTTTTTGTATTTTGTACATCTTTCCCAAATATATTCATTATTTATTGTACAAACCCCTTCATTTTCCATTTGTGTCGTCATCGTTGGTGACCTGCTTTCCTCTTGGCCACACGCAACCCATGTCACCCTTGGTTGGAGCATTACCTCTCATTTACCCTCACCGACATCGTCTATATCTTCAGAGCACTACCCAGGTCACTTACCATTTATCCTCTGAATTTGTTCACCTTGTCCCGCCTCTGGCACAACTTATCCTCAGTCCTGGCGTCCCCCTGACACTCGACCTTGTCACATGATTGCGGCCAATGTTCATCTCATACATGCTCCAGCCAAAGGCAGTCTTGAGTCTTCCTATTTCTCGACTTCATCTATGTACCTCTGCCACTTCTCCACCACAATAGATTCTGCGAAGCCCTTTGCTTCTGGGAGTCGCGTCCTCCTTTTGTCGACATCAGCACACTTTTCCAAAAGGACGACAGTATCTTGATTCTCATTTCCCATTCAATGAGAGATCTCGAACGGCCCAGGGGGAAACACCACTACTCCCTGATGTCGTTGACCCCCATAACATTCGACACCAACACTTTCTCATGTTGTGGTGGGTCTTACTTTGCAACTATTGCAGTTTTTTCTCATCAGTTGCCGAAGACCTCTGAACTTGGTAGGGCCACCAATGCCCACATCACTGTCGCTGGTTACTTCTGCGACCATTACCACTGGTTCAGAGTATGTTCCGTTGCAGAATTGTCTTCTGCCTTTATCATTCTGCCCCCGAGGGCGCTGCAGTTGTCTACATCAACATTTCAGAGTTACATTACACGAGCATGGGGCATGCCCGCCTCGTTTGTACACACTTGTATATTGATACACACCTTATGGAAAGTCAGAATCTACAAGTTCCTTTCTTCTCCAAAGGATCTCTCTACGTGGTCTCATTCTTGCTCTCCCTTACAACACCATCCTTAGCAAAAGAAACATTGATGAATTTCGGCTATACGTTTTGCTCCTAACCTCATCCATTAGGGGGCATCTGTTATCACTGAAGTTTCATCCGCACGTGGCGACAAGAACTCCACATCATCAAAACAGGACTAGAGTCGTTCATGGCACAGGATTAATGTCACAGCATTGCAAAAAGGGTCAAAAACTATACCAAATGACCAAAAATTTGAAGGGCGCTTTACATCATTTGGGTGCGCGCGTGTATGCGCGTAATAGCATCGTACAAAGCGTGCATATGTGCACAAGGTGCGGCTGTTGGGAAAGAAACCCATGCGCCTGCTAAACGACACATTTATTGAAATTGGTTGGCCTCCCAACCACTAATGAATCAGCTCCCAAGTCGATTTGACACCAAATCCGAGCTCAATCCTCATGGTGGGCTGGTCAAAGACCTAATTGTGCCCTAAAGAGCCTCTTTTCACATTCAAAAGAGGTTACATAATGATCCAATGCTTGTCTATAAAAAGCCATGAATGACCACCATTTTCTCAAGGAATTATTCATACTGTTATGCTGCTGAGATTGCTAAGGACCCATTCTTTGGCAATAAACATTACAAGTTGCATTTCATAGAGCTATTCACCCCTCTCTTGAGTGAATAAGCTTGGAGTTATTTCAACCACATTTTCATCTTTTCATTGTAAAGGAGAGCAATATTTGAGGGCCTCAAGAGCCTTCCATTGGGGAAAGAAGGGACCCAAGTCCCCTTTCTTCTTTGTGCCTTTGGATTTCATCAAACAGATCAGCTTATGCATTGGTGATATCCATCCATTTGTCTCTATTTTTTCGTTGTTTTATATGCTCATAGTTTTTATTAGTTTTAGTTTAATTCTTGTTAATAGCTTTGTTGTTTTTCTTTCTAACCTTTTACCTTACAGCTGTCATGCCTAGCAGAACCCAACTGGGCATGTAAGCACTCTTAATTTGCTCACCTAGTGACGAATTGGGTGCAAACAATGAGAGAGGAGATATAATAAGGAAATTCCCAGAGATATCGTAGATATTCAATAATATAATAGAAATGTATCAGATATGCAACCATAAACACATATATATAGTAATACACAATTTCTATTAATGAAATAAATGTACAGAGACTGTAAAATACAGAGTGAAAGACTCACTAGAATGGTGGCAGCTTATCTCTGAGAAGAGATGTGACGGCTACTCGCATCCATGAGAAGATGATTACAATGAGGCTCTGAAGGCCTTTTTACAATAAACGGGAATGCCAAAAGTCCTAGACATCCAAAAACCTAATCCTAGGAGATGAAGTGCCAAAAGTCATGTGGGCCCTGTTTGGGTAAGTGAGTACATCAACTTCCCGGGGTCGTAACTTTTGCATACGATCTTCGTTTTAGGCATGTGATAGCTCGTTGAAAAGGTATCGTCGAGGAGATTCATTTTGGGGGCTCAATTATGCCTTCAAATATCATTGAGAACCTCTATCGCAAAAAACCTTCATTTGGACCCTCAAAATGGCCCCAGAAGTTAAAACCTGCTAAAAATAGTAAATTGCCAAAATTGCCAGAAAGTCGTTTTGAGCCATTTGGAAAAGGTGGGTGGCCACCGATATCCACCTGGATCATACAATATGTTACCTTGTCAATCATTAACCTTCATCACCATTGGATGATAAAACTCCACACGAGGTATGGTTTGGAAAGAAACCCTCTCTTGAACATCTTAGAGTGTTTGGTTGTGATGCTTATGTACATGTTCCAAAGGAAAATGGAAGTAAGCTCGATAAAAAGGCTGAAACGTGTATATTTATTGGTTATAAAGTTGGTGTGAAAGGTTATAATCTTTGGAACCCAGAAACCAAGAAAATTGTTTACAGTCGAGATGTTGTTTTCAGAGAGGTAAAAGATGTGTCCAAACAAGAATTCCTACCAACGCAAGACGAACCTGAGAGAATAGAGCTTGAGTTGGATGATGCAAAATATGAATCATCTGAAGAAGAGGAAGCATAATAATAATAAGAAGAAGAACCTCATACCCCAGTATTGAGGAGATCAATGAGAGATAGAAGGAAACCAGAAAGGTATAGTCCATCTGATTTTCATTCCAATTTTCTTTATCTATTACTGATGATGATCCCAGAACTGTTAGGGAAGCAGTGAATTCAGAGGATAGTAAACTCTGGAAGAAGGCCATGGTTGAAGAAATGGATGCCTTGGATAAGAATGAGGCATGGGATATAGTTGAGTTTCCAGCTGGAAGAAAATCAGTTGGTAGAAAGTGGTTGTTCACGAAGAAGTTTAATGCACAAGGTAAAGTGGAGAAATACAAAGCTCGGTTAGTAGCAAAAGGTTATTCCCAGGTAGAGGGAATTGAATTTGGTGAGACTTTTTCTCTTGTTGCTTAGTTAACTTCTATTATATTTCTTTTATCTATTGTTGCTTCTTTTGATCTTAAAGTGGAACAGGTGGATGTGAAGACAACATTCCTACACGGGGATCTGGAAGAAGAAATCTACATGAATCAGCCAGAAGGCTTTGTAGTGAAGGGAAAGAAAGAGTTGGTCTATCAGCTAAAGAAGTCACTATATGGTCTGAAGCAATCACCTAGGATGTGGTACCAAAAGTTTGACACATACATCCTTGGATTGGGATTTGTGAGAAGCAAGGTTGATCATTCTGTATATTCCAAGTAGGTTGGTAATCACTTCATTTATGTAGTGTTGTATGTTGATGAGATGTTGTTGGTAGGAAATAACATGGATGTTATCAAGGAGGTGAAATCGCAGCTATCCTCCAAATTTTACATGAAGGATCTCGGTGCTGCTAACTTCATTCTGGGAATGGAAATTAAAAGAAATCGTGCAAATAAGAAACTCTGGTTGAATCAGAGAAAATATGTTGAGACAATATTGCAGAGGTTTAATATGCATGGAAGTAAACCGGTCAAGGTCCCTATTCCTATAGGGGTAAAGCTATATGCACATTAGTGTCCCAAGACACAAGAAGAAGAAGAGGACATGTCCCATGTTCTATATGCCAGTGCAGTTGTAGTTTGATGTATGCAATGGTCTGTACTAAAACGAACATTTCACATGCAGTGGGAGTTTTGAGCAGGTATATGTCAAAACCAGGGAAGGAGCATTGGACAGTAATAAAGAGGGTCTTCAGGTATTTGCGTGGCACTACCAATTATGGATTGTGCTACCAAGGAAGACCAGGATTGGACAGAGTGGTGGACATACATGGCTTTGTTGATGCAGATTGGGTTGGAGATCTGTAGCGCAGAAGATCTACAAGTGGGTATGTGTTTAACCTATTTGGAGGAGAAATCAGTTTGATGAGCAAAAGATAGGCTATAGTGGCACTCTCAACTACAGAAGATGAATACATGGCAGCCACTCATGCAATCAAGGAAGAATTATGGTTACAAAGATTGTGTTCAAGTATTGGGTTGGTACAACAAGCAGTGAGATTAGATTGTGACAGTCATAGTGCAATCTTCCTGGCAAAGAACCTAGATTATCATTCGAAGACAAAGCATATTGATGTTCAGTATCACTTTGTGAGACATGGTCGAGGAAAAGAAGGTGTTGTTGGAAAAGGTTGACACTTTGAAGAATGTTGTAAATTCATTGACAAAGTTTGTAAGCATAGAAAATTTCTCCTAGTGTAGAGTAACAATGACCATTGCTTCCATGGATTTTTGACTATATAATACTGGGACCTTTGGATGCAAAGAAAACAACAAGTGGGAGAATGTTGGGTATGTGTTATATTCTTTGCATGTGTGTGTGTGGGCACGTTAGATTCGACAACTGCGTTTGACGATCCCTCGTAGTAGTTTTTTCATTGTGTCATGTGCACTGAGAACTTTCCTAGGGGATTCCTAGGGGGGGCAGGTATGCCCCCCTGGTTATGCGCAGCGTTCGGGGCAGCGCCCCAAAATTATTTTTTTTGGGCGGTTTTTTCTATTTTTAGCGGTTTACTAAATTAATCCTGGATTAAGGGATTAGGGTTTTGGTATCTATGAAATACCTAAAAACATTGTATGTATTGTATGGTGAATGGTGAAATTCGATATAATGAATATAAGAAAGGTTTTCCCAACTGAGGGTTTCTGGTATAAATCTTTGTGTACTATGTGAATGAGCCATTGATTAAATTTTGTTTTTCTTAAGAATCTGTATGCATTGCTTTACTTCACGTATTTAAAACTTACATGCCTCAATAAAGGAACTCAAAGAAGACCTCAAACAAGACATTACAACCCAACTTAAATCTATTGCTTCGATGATCTGCACGGAGATGGATATCCCTGCAGATCCCCCTTTATTTGACCCACCTTTGCATACCGAAGTTGAAAATTCCTCTCATTCCCATAATTTTCAGTCCCATCACTTTCAGCATGACCTATGCCTTCCGGTTCTGGATGTGACCAAATTTGATGGCTCAGATCCCACTGGTTGGGTAACTCAAATGGAATATTATTTTTCTTTGTATGACATTACAAATGACTTGGCCAAACTCCAGTATGGTGTTCTCCATCTAGATCAAGAACGTTGGCAATGGTGACAATGGAGAAAAACTGCCCATCAAGGGTATGTTGCTTGGACACACTTTGTGGCAGATATTTATGAACGCTTTGACACTGACACCAACCATTTAGGTAGTTTGACAAAGTTGAAACAATCTAGCATAGTGGAAGACTTTATAACTTCTTTTGAGCGATTGTCTTTTCGTACAGAGGGACTGCCTGATGATTTTTTTCTAGAATGTTTTATCAGTGGCCTCAAGGATGAGATTTGTGCCCATGTCCTCATGGTTTGGCCTCAGAGTTGGGTGGAGTCTACTAAAATAGGAAAGGAAGCAAAACAGGTTGTCTCTTCTCAAAACTAGAAACCCCCCTTTATTCCTCACACTAAACCAGTAAATCCCACTCCTCCTTGTACTCCACTAAAGATCCAAAAATTGACCAGGGATGAAATGGCTAAACGTCAACTCAAAGGCCTTTGTAATAATTGTGATGACAAATATTTTCTGGGACATAAGTGTAAGTAACAAAAACTTTTTATGGCCATATCGAAGGATGTTTTGAAAGAGGATGTTGAAGATCCCCTTGTGTCTGTATCACCTGAACCCTCTGACATGACCCCTCCCTCAGACCCTCCTGAAGTAGAACTGGTCATTTCCCTAAATTCTCTCACTGGCTTCTCTACTCCCCAAACCCTCAAGCTAATTGGCTACATCAAGCATGTGAAGGTCATCATTCTTGTTGATAGTGGAAGCACCCATAATTTTATTCATCGTCACATTGCCCATGAAACTAATTTCTATATCTGTGCATTCAATAATTTCCAAATCATGATTGCCAATGGCAGGTCCATGAAATGTGGAGGGCATTGTGAAAATGTGCGTCTCCAAATTGGTGACTACCACCTGCAATCTCATATGTTTTCTATCGACATGGGCAGTTGTGACATTGTGTTGTGTGTAGACTAGATAAGGAGTTTGGGTCCCATTCTCATGGATTTTAAGGAATTAACCATGTAATTTGACAAGGAGGGCCAACAATATAAGTTCCAAGGAATCACCATTGGTTCCCTTAAGATCATTAGTTCCCATCGCATGGAAAATGTGCTCAAAAAGGGTCATTCTGGCGTTATTACACAACTCCATGCCATACAAGCAACTGAGACACCCTCTGTCTCGCAAGACCTGCAATCCATCCTCTCTAAACATCAAGTGGTTTTTTCCACTCCCCAGGGACTCTCTCCTTCCTGTGGTGTTCATGATCATTCCATTCCCCTTGTCCCAGGAATCCTTCCTACCAATATCCATGCCTATTATCACCCCTTTTCGAAAAAAACTGAAATTGAGAAAATGGTTCAAAAACTTCTTAATGCAGGTGTTATCCGCCTAGTACGAGCCCCTACTCTTCTCCTATGCTCATGGTCCTTAAGAAATAATGTTCTTGGCACATGTGTCCTGAATTTCGCGCCCTCAACAAACTCACCATTAAAGACAAATTTCCCATTCTTGTCATTGATGACCTCTTGGATGAATTTAGTGGCACCTAGTTCTTTACTAAACTTGATATTCATTCTGGCTACCACCAGATCCATATGAAAGAGGCAGGCATTCCTAAGAATTCCTTTAGAACTCATCAGGGCCACTATGTTTTTGGTCATGCCCTTTGACTTGTGTAATGCTCCCTCCACTTTCCAAAGCCTCATGAATCATGTCTTCCGTCTTTTTCTCTATTATTTTGTATTATTTTTCTTTGATGATATACTCATCTATAGAAAAACCTGGACAGACCATCTTGCTCATGTGGATCAAGTTCTCCATCTACTCTCTTAGCACCAACTTTTCCTGAAACAATCTAAATGTTCTTTTGGCGCCTCGAAAGTCGAGTACTTGGGTCATCTTGTTGGCAATGATGACGTCATGGTGGATCCTAAAAATATTGAAGCTATGCAAGATTGGCCTCACCCAAAGAATCTCAAAATATTGCATGGATTTATGGGCTTAACAGGTTATTATCGCAAGTTTTTTAAGAATTATGGAAAGATTGCAACACCTCTCACTAGACTCCTTAAAAATAATTCTTTCACTTGGACTCTAGTAGCTACTCAGTCTTTTCAAACCTTGAAGATGGCCATGTGCACCACTCTAGTCCTGGCCCTTCCTGATTTCACAAAGACCTTTGTCCTAGAATGTGATGCTTCAGGTAAAGGAATTGGCATTGTCCTTGTGCAAGAGGGTTGGCCTTTGGCCTTTACCAGCAAAAAATTGTTTGAAAGAAATTTGGGAAAATCAATCTATGAAAAGGAAATGTTGGCTATTCTGCATTTTGTTGATCTTTGGCTCCCATATCTATTGGGGAAACACTTACAAATTAAGACAGATCATCAAAGCCTCAAGTATTTTATGAAACAATGCATTTCCTCCCTAGAGCAACAAAAATGGGTGACTAATCTCTTTGGATATTATTATGAGATCATTTACAAGAAAGGAAAAGACAATGTGGTTGTGGATGCACTTTCCCAAAAATATAAATATGAAGGGTCCTTTTTTCCCCTCTCCTTCATTGTACCAGATTGGCTCCAAGCCGTTCACCAGGAATGGCTACACGATCCCAAAATTCTGCATCTAATACAACAATTGCAGTTCAATTTTCTAGTTTCCCCAGGGTACCCTTGGCTCCATGATGAGCTTCGATACAAAGGCCATTTGTATTTAAGTAAACAGTCAAAACTTAAATCCACGGTACTTTCTGAGCTTCATGCTACACCCACAATTGGGCACTCTGGGTTTACAAAAACCTATGACAAGGTCAAACGTCTTTTTTTTCTAGGATGGTATGAAACAAGATGTTCATAATTTTGTGGCTGAATGTGATGTGTGTCAATGCAACAAGGGAGAAATAGTCAAATCTCTTGGAACACTACAACCGCTTCTGATTCCACCTGCTATTTGGCAAGATATCTATATGGATTTTATTGTAGGCTTACCTAAATTGAGCAATAAATCAGTCATCATAGTGGTAGTTGATCTCCTTTCCAATTATTCTCATTTATGTTCTCTTCAACACCCATTTACAACATCCACTGTGGCTCAACTTTTCATGGATCAAGTCTTCAAGCTTCATGGCATGCCACATTCTATTGTTTTTGATCGCGACCCAACTTTCACCAACAATTTTTGGCAAGAACTATTCAAGATACAAGGCACCCAATTGCATCACAACAAAACTTATCATCCCCAGACTGATGGTCAAACTGAAGTTGTCAACAAGTGTTTGGAAACATATTTGAGGCATTTTTCCTCAGAAAATAAAAATCAGTGGGATCAATGGTTACCACTAGTTGAATGGTGGTACAACACTTCATACCATACAACTACCCGCATGACTCCTTTTGAATCGGTATATGAACAAAATCCACCTTCAGTTCTCTCATATTTAAAAGGTGTCTCAAAGGTCCAGGTGGTTTACCAAACACTTACAGTTCGAGATGCTATTCTCCGTACCCTCAAAGAGAATTTGGTCATGGCCTAGAATCGCATGAATAAACGAGTAGATCAAGGTTTCTCTAAACATTAATTTGCAGAAGAGGATCGAGTGTTTCTTCGACTACAACCTTACAAGAAAAATTCCCTCAAGGTTGACCATTGTCAGAAACTGATGCCCAAATTTTATGGTCCTTATACCATTCTCAAGCATGTGGGACAAGTGGCCTATCAGTTAGCTTTGCCTAGTCATTCTAGGCTACATCCTGTTTTTCATGTTTCCTTCTTAAAGAAGGTGATTGGAACTAAGTGCCAAACTCAAACCAACCTTCCCGAGTTGGATGAAGAAGGCTCCATTTGGCTAAAACAACAAGCAATTTTGGACCAGTGTGAGCATCACCTATGTCAACGAACCATCAAGGAAGTGTTAGTCCAGTGGAAAGATACAACCCCAACAGATGCCACTTGGGAACCAACTACCATTCTGCAGCAATTTCCACATCTCAAGCCTTGAGGACAAGGTTGTTTTTAAGGGGGAGGACATGTTAGGGACCTAACCCCTCATGTAGGTAGAATAATATATTCCGATGTAATAAAGGTCAATATTAATAAGGCCTAGCAATAAGGAAGAATAAGTCGAATGTAAGAAGACCTAATAGAAGCTTCCTCTTCTAGAAGGATCTTCCTCTAGATGGCTATTTTGATAGACATATTTAGTATAAATAGTAGTTGAGGGTATGAGAACTTTTGTCTTGGATATTATTGTAATAGATCTCTACTCTGTTGGAGGTTTCCCCCTCGAAGAGGTAAGTGAACATTACTGTCAGTAATCAAAGTGCTCTTTTTGGTGTTATTCTAGTATCATTTTAGTATTATCGTGGTGTTGTTCTGGTTATATTATTGTTCATCTTCCATATCTAACATTTTATTTTTGTTTTTCATACTTTTTATATCTAGAATATTACATCCATTCTCCACCATTCGATCGATTAAGTGGGAGGAAAATGTAAGGACTTTGACGAAGTCTCACTCTGGGAAATGTAAAGCATAGAGTGTGGAGTTTTTCTAAAGGTTGAAGGCCAGAGTGATGTCACCAGCTAACGTGTCCAATGTACACAGTGGGATTCTGACCGCGTGACCAAGCCATAGCGTGTCATCTCGTGGCTAAGACATATATCTTGTTGAATCATTGTACATGGTATGGGGTTAGAGATATGGGTACCACATGTCAAGGTGGCATCATCACCATGTGTCTATCAGGGGGTATATGGTAATAGGGTCACCCATGCAAGAACGCCACATACGCAAGAGGGACCTGCTCTGGGAGTCCGAGACTTCGAAAATCCGAGTTCTTGGAGTGCTAAGACACAAGCTCCAAAAAGGGTCAAATGTCAGATCCACGTGACATGATTCTATGGTTTCGAGACTTTGAAGGATTTGTGAGTAGAGGAAAGGGCATTCAACACTGGAGCGTCAAAGCATCGAATGTAGAAATCCATTAAGCCTATGCGTTGAACGAGGGAGAATCTCAACCATTGGATTTAAAAGTGGATTGATCTCCACCATATATGCAGGAGTGCTAGGGAACTCTAGGGCTTCGGGTAATTATTCAAACTTGTATAAGAACGTTGAGGGGTTGAGATCTCAGTATTCACGAAGACCGGGAGATATCCCCTAAAACCGCTCCTCTCCTATCCATGCCATCACTAGAGGATGACAACCGAGGATGTGTCATTGCCATGTAGGATGGTACGAATGAGGTGGAGACACGTGGCCTTTGACCAACGATACCCAAGACGCTCAAGGAGTCATAACTTCAGACTCATAACTCAATTTTCGATGAGTTTTTAGTCTTTGGAAATATCTTGGAGAGAAGAAGGAAATGGTGCCTCTCTTCAAGGGACTCAGAGAACCTATAAGAAGGCGAAAAATTTATACCCCGTCCTTTAAAAGGATACTTAAGGGGTTGGGTGTGTTACAAAGTGGTATCACAATGGGAAAAAACACTTGGCCTTCTTGGGTTCACGAAAGAGTCAAGTGATTTTCTTTCTTAGAAAACTTTAAGGGAGAGGACACCCTACCCTACCCTATCTAGTAGAGCATGATTCAAACACAGTCATGGATAGGATGGAGAAAATTCAGAAGTTTAGTTTACCAAGGCTAAGATGAGCCTGTTGAGAGTATCATTGTTGCATGGAAATTATCAGCATAAGTTCCTTGAGGAGAAGGATGCAAATTAAAATTAAGTTGGGATTTTAACCAACGATATTGAATCATGCTAGAACGTGGTAGAAGAAGCCTATCATTTCTTTTGGGAAATGATAGCCAGTCCTACAAAAGTTGGATTATGTCGAGGGGCATTAATAATAAAACTTGGATGCAAATGGAATAAACCTGTTTTAAGGAATACTTAAGTCCATAGGGAGAATGGACTGAATAGGTGGCAGGAATTTCTGAAAAAGTGGGCTTATGAATCCTCTGTTAATTAAAAGTGTTGATTAAATGAAGGATTTGGCATTGGGAGTACAATCGTTCATGTCTAGAGGCCTTATGGAAGTATGTGAGATTATCCTACTTGACCTGTCATAACTAAAAAACTCCCTACTAGGGTAATCCCTCCTTGTAAAGTAAAAGAAGTCATGTGGACTGAGAATGAAACTCATGGAAGAAGTGAAATTACATGAGAAAGTTAAAAAGCTGATGTTTGTTCTAAAGAAGTGTTAATCCCTATTAACTAAGGGTAGTTCTATGCATTAAAATGCAAGAGGAATGGGTCTTGCGACCATTTTCTAAAGAGGGAGTGTAGGTGCAACTCTCTGGTTCTGAAGGGAACTGAGAAATGGAATTTTTTTTGGGGTACATGAATTGTTGGGAAACATTTTTCTAATCAAGCTGATAAAGAGAGCTATAGAAATATGGAGTGATTGACTGAGAAATCACAACATCCTCCCTTGCTTGGTGGATAGAAAACTAATCTACCATAATTCCCATGGGTGGAGGAGAGTGACCTCCATCCCTGGTTGTTTTTTCACATAAGGAAGAATTATCGGTGTAATGGTTAAGGTTGATCTACATTTATAGCCTATCTTCTGTTTTTAATGAGAATAGACAGAAACAACTAGAACCTCTACAAAAATTTAAAAATAAATAGATGGACCTTCTACCCAAGACTAATTATGATCTAAATACTCTCTAGAGTTCTACATTAAAATACTTAGTAAGTAAAAGACTTCGAAATTGTATTTGGGCTTTAAGGAAATAGTCCAAATGTTATTAGACGTTAAAATTCATGATAAATGAGGTAAAATGATTAATGAAATGTTGATCTTGAATGTGGTAAAGGAAGTGTTGGGGAACTTATAGATGACCAATGGGTCAAGTTGACATCTAGAGGTGGATGGTATCTATATAAGGTATGGCTTGATATGCTCAAGTAGTAGTGAGAGGGAATCTAGAAAAGGATTCCCTTGATAAAAATGTTTGTTAACCAAAAATGGTTTGAGGCATGAAAAAGAAGATTGATAAGATGTCTTGTTTCCTTAAGTACTATTGGAATTTGCCAGATGATATTTCTTTACTTTTGAATAAATTTATAGTAGTTGAGGAAAAAACGCCTCCTTGTTGGTTGTTGTCATATGGAAAGGGGGACATAGTTATGATTATGTCTGTTAAAATTTCCATGTGGATAGAATGTGAATGAATACAAGCTCTAAATAGACAGGGAAGATTAGTGTTGAGTATCTCTATGAGAATTTTCATAATAATGGTAGCAAGTGTTGGAGAAATTTCTATTTTCAGTACACTAGTTCAGTGGGAGTAACACTAGTTCAGTGGGAGTTAACTAACTAGTTATATTTTAGACTTTCTAATTTTTTAGCATCACTATTATGCATGCATTCCTAATTATAGGATGTCATTTCCTATATGAGTGAAGATCACTCACTCATTGATTAGGTCATAATATACATCGATTCTCATTCTTCAATGTGTATCTCTCTTCCTTTTCTTGATAATATTTGTTTATGTATGCTTTAGCTAGGTCTCCTATGCGAGTTTCCATGAAACACTGACATGGTATCAGAGTCAACCTACTTGGAGAAAAACACAAAAGATAGAGAAGAGAAAAAGAGGATTTGAGTAAACCTAGTTTCTGCAATCATCGTGGCCTATCCCTATCGAAAGGTGAGACAATTGGAATCGTCGCAGCCTGTCCCTATCGAAGGGTGCGACGTTCGTACAATTGGAATCATCGCAGCCTATACACAACCAAGGTGCGACTTCATTGCACTATGTTCTTCATCCAGGGTGAAACGATTCAATTTTTTACAATCGTCGCACTGTGTCCTTCACTAGGGTGTGACAATTCAACATCGTCACACTTTATCCTTCTCTAGGGTGCGACGATTCAACAACCCTCCAAAAATTGAGTTTTTGTAGTAAAATAACCATATCTCAAAGTCCACGATCTGGGTCAGGCTGAAATTTGTATCAGAGATGTATAACATAGGGATTCTCATGCTCATAAAATATCTCCAAAATCCACATCATATTTTATGAGATATAGTTGTTTTATCATATCTATAGCTACCATAACACCGTCTGTCATATCTCGGAGTCCACGATGTGGGTTTTCAGGATCTTTTCAATATCAATAGCAAGGATGGAGGTGATGCAACTTATTCAATAAAGTTTGGTGATAATACTCACACCGTACCACTATTTTGAATGGAAACTAAAGGCCACATTCCAAGTCAAAAGAAAAGGACTATATAATTTGACGATGGTGGCATAAACAAAACCTACATTAGTACATGAGAAGACTAGATGGGAAAACCATAAGGATGACGCCACATGATTACTTCTTGAATTAATATACACTGAGTTATGGTTTCATGTTTCCACATGAAAGACTCCAAGCAATATCTATACCACCTTGGAAGGACTCTTTGGAAAGCAGAATGAGATGCAAGGTCATATGCTTGAGGTAGAGTTGAATACCTTTGACCATAAAAGTTTTTATAATATACATGATTTATTTACTAAATTTAAATCTTTGATTTTGAGCTTGGGTGAATGTGGTATTGAAAAGTATACACAAGAGAAACAACTTATTCTAACAATCTTGGCCAAGCTAGGACCAGAATACGTTGTATATGTCTCCAATTTCCATTATGGCAGATGTCTTTTTGGAATAAATTGGAAAATGCCTACGATGGCTCAGTTCATTGAGTATCTCACACAAGAGCAAACAAAACTCATACAGATGGGCCTCATCAAGGATCCAAAAGAACATGCACTCACCATGCATGATGGAAAATGATCATCCAAACAGAATGAAAAGGAGAAACATAATGAGGAGGAATATTCCAAACCCTTTAATGATTCTTTAAGTTCCAAAGACTCTTCAAATTCCAAGAAGAAGAAGAAGGGAAAGCAGTTCACTTACTGCAATAAATCGAATCATGAAGAATCCACATGCATGAAGAAACATATAGATCTTATGGAACATACACTTCAACTGAACAACCTTGGAAACTTCATTCCAGAGGGAGTCAAGAAGCATAAGGAAGAAAAATATGTTCCTGAGAAAGGTAATCATCATGCCCTGGTTGCAATTAATTCCTCATTTGATTCATGGATTATAGATTCTGGTGCATCCCATCATATGGTAGCAAAAGAGGAAGTTTTCTCTTCTTTGAGTCCATGCTCAAGACCCCCTATTATCATAGGGGATGATACTCCAGTAGCAGTAGTAGGAGAAGGGAGAGTGGAACTTGATAATGGTAGTTTTGAGAATGTTTTACATGTTCCAGATCTTTCTATTAATCTTCTCTCAGTTTATTAGATCACTCATAAAGGTAAAAAGGTTGAATTTACATCATATTTAGTTTCAATAATTGACATGCATGACAATTCCATCATTGCAATTGGTGAGGTGGATCACAAGTCAAGGTTGTATAAATTCATTAAGTTTTTTGACGATGAGTCCTCTATTCTATTTACACATAAGGAGAGTACTTTGCATGCACATCTAGTGCAAAATGCATATACTCTTATGCTTCCATCAGTTCCATACATCATAGATGATTCCATACACTCAGATTTTGTACATGGAAATAAACGAGCAATATAACCAGATAAGAAGCCAACGCTGAAGCTTCAACAAATGCCCAAGAAGGCATAATTCACACTTCAAGAAACAATTATCCTTGTAGGGAATCCATTGGATTCGAGGAGGACTCAATCTCATCATGAGGAGCCTTCTCATGTGCTTTCAGCTTCAGAACCTGTGATGCCCATGCATTGTTGTATGTTTCAATATTCTAATTCGCAGCTCTATAGTGAGTATATGGGAAATCCATTATGGAAAACAACCATGCAAAAGGTGTATGACTCAATCCTAAAGAATTAGACTTTGTATCTGGTTCCACTTCCACCAAAAATGAATATTTTCAAGTGCATATGGGTCCACATTATCAATAGGTACAAGGACTTCATCAGATCCATAAATATTTCTACATCTTCATGAAGAATTTCAGTGAGAAGAATTTTCAAACTTTGTGGGATCGTCTTGCAGTGAAGAACACAGTTCCCTAGCAGCTTCCATTTTCTTCTTTTGATACATTAGCTTTTGAGGGGGGGTTTTGTTCCCATGTGGTTTTCCCTCTTTCCTCACTTTTATTCAGTGTTCATTAGTTGCATTGTACATGAGTACCTAATATGGCCTAGTATCCGGGACTCATTTTTTACTCCATAGTGATGTTCAGGGGGTGTTGGAGAAATTTCTATTTTAGACACACTAGTTCAGTGGGAGTTAATTGACTAGTTATATTTTTAGTCTTTCTAATTTTATACCATCACTATTATGCATGCATTCCTAATTATAGGATGTCATTGCCTATATGAGTGAACATCACTCACTCCTTTATTATGTCATAATATACATTGTTTCTCATTCTTCATTATGTATCTCTCTTCCTTTTCTTGATAAGCTGTGTTTGTGTATTCTTTAGCTAGGTCTCTTGTGCAGGTTTCCATGAAAAACTGACAACAAGATCTTTGGGAGGAGGATATGGAATTCTGATATGTCCATGTGTATGAATGACATGGAAAAGGTGCAAACAATGAGCTTGCATGATGAATGTTTGGCTATGTTTGTATATGCTTGAGTGCATGGGTTTAATGCATTGTGAGGTTTCTTGATATGAATACTGATATTAAGACCAAATAGATATGAATGATATTAAATTTGCAAGTGATTCACATGTATGATGTAAGAGTATATGTATACTAAAGGAACGATCTAACTTCCTAAATGAGTGAAATATAAGGAAATAATTTCACTTGCCAAGATTGAAAGAATACCATGGATGCATGGCTAACTATATTTTGAAGAGTCATGAAAGTCTCGTTTTGAATGATAGTGTTATCACATGAAGTTGTCAAGGGTTGTATGTGTTTGTTGTTTATACCTAAGTCTGTAACCTTTCCTTGTCTCTCTCTCTCTCTCTCTTCTACACCACTAAGTCCTAGAATCTTTCCCTCTGACTGATAAAGTCATTTTCCCCCTTTGTTGACGACTAGGTTTCTCTTGGTGTCTTGCTTGACCAAATCCTGACCTAAAGACTTTCTATTTTTCTCAAAGAAGGATGAACACTCATCATCATTTTGTCTCTAATTACTGGTCATTTTGTTGCTTGAGCCCAGATCAAGTCATCCAAGTCCTTTTTTATAGTAGGAAGTAGCCATGGGCACAAGGTGCAACACTCAAAGTGGTCTATTGCGGGCTTGAAGCAAGCAAGAATTCAGGTTCAATTTTCAATGACGGAGATCCCAGGAGAATTTCAGATCAATGGCTCTCAGTATTTCAAAATGTCAAAGTTGTGCAAGATTTAAGGACCAGGTGGAAGCCCCAAAGTTGCATATCAAATGCCACGCGTCCTTCCAAATCGGACAATCATGATTTACTTTGGGAGTTTGAGCTTTAGGATTTTTGGCTTCCCTACTCCCGATTTCCTCTGAAGTGCTTTTTCCTGAAGTCACAGATCAAGCGCCACACGTCCTTCCAGATCAGACGAACATGATTTACTTTAGGATTTCGGGCTTTAGGATTTTTTATTTCCCCACTTTCGATTTCCTCCGAAGTGCTTTTGCCCAAAGTCATAGATCAAGTGCTACACATCCTTCCAAATCAGATGGTCATGATTTACTTCAGGAGTTTAGGCTTCAGGAGTTTTGGCTTCCCCACTCCCAATTTCCTCTGAATTTCTTTTACTTGAAGTCACAGATCAGGCACCATGAGTCCTCCAGAATGGATGGTCAATATTTACTTTAGGAATCCAGGATTCGGGAGTTTCAGCTTCCCCGCTCTTGTTTTCCTCCGAATTAGTTACTCCCGGAGTCCATAAATCCCTATCACATGTCCTCCCTAGATCGATGGTTGTCGTTCACTTTGGAGCTCCAGCTCTACATGTAGACCACCCCCAAGCTATGAAGTGCCAAAGTACATGGCAGTCATCAGTTTAGACATGTGGCACTCTTATTAGTCATGAAACCTAGCATCCAGTTGGCCCCAACACGTGTCACTTCTCTTTGCATGACACATCAGCATAATGACATCAGACCGCCACGTCAGATAATCCTCTGGGAAGTGTTCTTGTTCAACGCCAAAAGTGGCACCATCTCCAAGCACGGTAAGAATGATCCTAAAGTTGGAAGGAAGATAAAATTTAGTGGTGGCACTAAATTTAGCAGGTGTGCCCAGATCATAGATCACGACTAGATCAATGGCCATGTTTCATTGTGGGGATGCTACATGCTCGAACGATAAAATTCTTGAGCGGTCCCACAATTGAAACCATTGTATAGAGAAAGAGCTACGTGGAAGAAGGTCATGGATTGCAGGCTCAATATCGATGTGTGTCCAAACTTCCTTTGACGACCCCGCAATCATGTGCTTATAAAACATCAAATCCAAGAGCAGCGCATGACTGCCCCCTAGTCATTAAGCCTCATTGTGATCGTGAGAAAAATCCAGTAAATGAAAAGGGAGTGGTGGTTGAAACCTCGAATCACTCCATAAATAAAAGGCATGGAGGATCTGGTCATGGAGAGAAAACTGTGAGCCCGAGGTACCACGATGGACGTTTTTTCCTACAGGCCCATGTTGAGCTGAGTTTGCGGCTGATAAGAGGATACACGCACAGTCTAACAGAAGAAGGCGTAGATGAAAACATTTGAATGAAATAGCCATATCACACTCTTGGAAGTCATGGACTGATTTGAGTATAAATCGATAAGTTCAATATTTTTTATGGTCATTGAATGGTTGAGCAGAGCTCCCTACTATGTAATTTTTTATGCCAGAACGGTTCTCTGGTTATGTATCAAACTTGACACTTTCACATTAATAGAAGTCAACTTCTTTCATCTCTTTGTGTAAACTAGGCTAAAACACTTGAGCATGGAGGATTCATTCAAGGGTTGTGGTTGTATTGTAATGTAGGTTTGATTGCAGTATTGTTGTGACAAATTTTATTCAGTTTATTTGTTGTCTTATTTCCCCTTATGCTGAAATGCTCGGGTATGGAGGATCTAGTCGAGTTGTTGTAGTTGCATGGTAATGGAGGTTTTATTATTATGCAGCTGTGATATATTTCAATATCTTAAAATTGAGTTCAAGAGTGCTCTTGAGCCTAAGTTTTTCTTCTCCAAGCTGCTTGAAGGTCAGATTCTCATGACAGACTAGTTCACCTCTCTCACTAAGTCTTCCTTCTTCCCACCCTTAAACTCAAATAACTAATTGAAGTTAATGAGGGCCTCATCTCCCTGTGCATTGCTTGTCCAATTTCTATGTTAAAATCATTCTGGTACTGAGTTTTGTCCATTTGACCTCCACTCACAAAACCAACATCCACCTAACATTCTGATGGGTACTAGGCTTATCCTCTTGCAGTATAAGGGTGACTCTCAGTGCTAACATTCTTGGCATCAATGTTGGGGAATGAATTGAAGACATTTCCCTGGGATTGAACGACAAAGAAATTATGATTATGAAGGTGCATCAGAAATCGATACCTTGAATATTGCATCTTGTGCCTAGCGACTCCAGTATTTCAGTTGTGGCTCCCAAAGGCAGACACACGAGGTCTACTCCACAGCTACCTCTGGAAACACTTGAATTTGACCCATAAAATATTATCAAAAAAGGAAAGGCCTCTCAAGAAGGACTTTCAGCTGCTGTACCAAGTGATTCTGGTAATTTACAAACTTCTTCTTTTAAAGCTCCAATATCTGCATCAAATTCCCCTTTTTTACCATCTACTGGAGTTTCCAGAAGTTTAAATTTTGGAAGTTTCCTTGTTGAATTATCCCTTTCTATATCTCATTTGGAATAAATTTTTGACACCCCTGTTTCCCCTAATATTGTAAAGTGGTTTAGACCCAGAAGCTTAGAAAATTTTCCCACTTTGGGTTTTCCTACCCCTCCTCCTGTCAAAGTTGTTGTATCTAAAGAGGGGGAAACTTATTTTCCTTTGAACCCCATATTATTATCCTCCAACTCTCAACTATTTCCCTTCTCCCCTAGAAACACAATTCCAGTCTCACCTGTTCAAATTCCATCTCCCCCTAGTTCTCCTACAGTTCGCATCCCAATGGCAGGTGATAATCCTCCTAGAAATAGAATGGATGCCATAGTGGCTGCTAGGTATGCCCCTCTTGTTTTACCTCAGCCTATGAATTCCCTCCCAGTTGGATATTACCTCAAGTACATGCCCAAGTTTACAGGGGAGGAAGACATAACTGCAAAAGAACACCTTTCATCCTTTTACAGTTATGCAGACAATATTAATAATGAAAATGAGGATGTTTGGATGAGAGTTTTTGTATAGAGCCTTGATGGGGAGGTGAGTAAATGGTTTAGGGGATTGACTCCTATATCTATTGATGGGATTGATTCCTTGGATGATTCATTCTTAAGACATTGGGGGGGGGGGGTAAAAAAGATTTTCTTTATTATATTACAGAGTTTGGGTCACTTAAGAGAGAAGAGGGGGAATCTGTTTCAAACTTCTAAAAAATATTTAATAAGATGTACAATAAGATTCCCACTGATATTAAGCCTACATAAACCTCTACCAATATTATTTATGCTAGTGCTTTTGAGCTTGAGTTTTGCCTCCTGTTGAGAGAAAGAAGAGATACCTCCTTGGATCATATGCAAGATGCAACCCTTGAAGTAGAGTCCAATATATTAGCAATTGACAAACTTAGGAGTAAGGCTGATAGAGAGAGAAGAAAAGGTAGGTGTGAAGCTTCAACCTCTGGTTCCTCTATTTCCCACCCTCAAGTGGATGAGTTGAAAAAACTGGTAAAATCACTTTCTGCAGAAATGAAGAAATTGAAATTTGAGGGAAAGAAGAGCTATAGGAACACCTAGAACACTGATAACATGGGTAATTTCAGAAGACCCAATAATTCCCCTCAGATCATCTAAAGTCATCAAATAAATAGGGGTATGGATGATTATAAAATACAAGATCCTCTCCAAAATAACCTTGTTACTGATGAAGAAGGGGAGGAAGAAGATGCAGATCCTGAAATCCATTGTCTTGGTGACACCTCTTCATCCCCTCATTTAACCCAATATGCACATGAAGAGGCTCTCATGGGAAACCAACTAAATGAGTTGAGGAAAGGGGAAATAACCAGTGGCCATCCAAATAGATACAACCTCGGGTCCAAGACGAAAAAGGGAAATCCTGACATTCCTAATCATGCTACTAGAACAGTGAATCCTGCTAAGGATGTGGCAGCTAGTAGCAAAGTAAAAGAGGCACAAAACCCCCAGGCAGTGGTTAAGATCCTATACCATAAGTGAAGGAGATTTTGAATCCTCCCTCCTCTTTTATCTTTGATAACGAGATTCAAAAGATTAAAATCCCTATACCTTTTTCAGAGTTAGTCAAGAATGAGGACTTCAAAAGGTACCTTTCCAAACTGTTGCAGCCTGAAACTTCATCTCATCCCATAGATTCAGTCAAACTCCAAGATGAAAAACCAACTATCATACTAGGGCCTTTGGTAGAGGATAGGGATGATTCCTCCCCTCCTTTCTATACATCATTGAACATTCATGATAAAGTGCTACACAACTGCTTGATGGATTCAAGGGCATCTCACAATCTCATGCCTAATATTGTCATGGATGCGCTTGGGTTGGAGGTTACAAAAACCTACCATGACCTATACTCATTTGATTCTAGGAAGGTGAAGTGCCTTGGGGTTATTAAAGACCTGGTTATTTCCTTGTTCCAATTTCCAATGCAAAGTGTGGTCATGGATATTGTGGTGGATTATGTTCCCCCTAATTTTGGGATTCTCTTGTCTATATCTTGGATCAAAAGACTGGGGGGGAATTTGTAGATGGATCTTTCATATGCCATTATTCCTGTGTTTGGGGGGGAACATAGAAGGATTTATAGAGAAGCACAACTTGCTTAGATCTTCAGTGATGAAGAAAATCTGACCAATCACCCCATTTTTGCAGTTGATATTGATTTAGGAACCAACATGATACAACTCACTGATGCTCCTCAAACACCTATTGAAATCAGAAAGAATCACATCACCTCTTGTGAAGACCCTCATCCCAATACCAATGTTTGGAAAATGTTTTTTGATGGATCCTCTTCTCGGGAAAGTGCTAGTGCTAGGGTAGTGTTCATTTCCCCTACCCAAGAGACCATATCTCCATGTTATAAGATTGAATTTGAAACAACAAACAATGTGGCAGAATACGAGGCTATTGTATTGGGTTTGAGAGCTACCAAAGACATGGAAATTGAAGAACTAGCAGTGTTTGGAGATGCTGAGTTAATTGTTCATCAAGTCAGAAATTTGTATTAGGCTAAGCACCCCAGGTTAAGGGCCTACATAAATGAAGTCTGGGATATGATTGACAGTTTCTTCTTGGATTTTAATATCTCATTTGTTCCAAGAGAGGAGAACACTATGGCATATTCCTTGGCTATCTCAACAAGTAATTTCAAGTTCCCTTTTCCCCCCAAACTCAAGCATGATGTGGAATTAAAGTATAGACCCTCTACTGACAATGTCAAACATTGGAAGGTCTTTGAGGATAATATTGAGATACAAACGTTTCTTGAGAGTGTGGATGAATTTTTTGATTTTCATATTGATCAGGATCAGGATTCTGAAGAAATCCCTCATGATGATTTTTTTCTTATTAAAATTGTCGACCATCATATTGTTCAGTTGCCTAGTAACCATATTCCAAAGGGACTAGTCCCTTTGGAGAGATTTTTTGATAGAAATGATGTTGTTGTAAAGGTTAAAGTTTCGACTAAAAATGATGATGTGAATGAATGCAATTTGGGAACATAGGAAGACCCAAAATATGTCAAATTGTCTAGCAGTTTGTCAAAGGAGAAAAGGGATGAGTATTGTTGGATTACTGAGAGGGGGGGTGAATCAATAATAGAGTAATTTAATCCTTTTTTAACCAAATAATCCAAGTGTTATGTCAATGTAGAATTATCGTCCAATAATGAGAAATGAACAAATGAACAATCATACACATACACAGTACACCAGTGTTTTACGTGGAAACCCAAAGCGAGAGAAAACCACATAATGCTTTTTCTTATATGTATTGAAGAATTACAATCATTGGAAGCACCAACTTCCTTTGTTTTCCAGCTGCAACTGGAAGGAGGCTCCAACCCCCTAGATTCTCTGGCTACAACCTGAAGGAAGCTCCAACTCCGCAATTCTCTGGCTACAACCAGAAGGAGGCTCCAACCCTCTATGTTCTCCATCTACAACTGGAGGGTGGATACAACCACCTGTCCTTTCCCCATCCTGCCACACTAAAGTAGAAATAGAATGATGGAACCACTGTCACACTATCACTGTGAGATATACCACTATAAACCTGTACCAATCAATCTGAACCATGCATCAACCATGCATCAACCTGTACCTCAACCTGTAATCAACCTGTACCATAAACAAGTGCATCAACCATGCACCAACCTGTACCAAACAACCTGTAATAAAGTTGTACCATAAAAAAGTGCATCAAAACATGTACCAAGTATGTACCAATCATGTGTCAACTACTCATCAACTATGAATCATCAATATGTACCAACATCATCAACTATACACCTCATGTATGTGCCAACGCATCAACTAGTTTTCTCAACCATGTACTCAACATGTACCTCAGCCAAAAGCCCTCATCAATTTCATCATCCAAATCTTATTTGTAGCTCTATAATAGACCTGGTGTATATTATCAGATTCCTTCAAACCTTCCTTAACTTTAACAACAAGAGATTAGCATTTTCATCAAACTTTTCTTTAGTCTCACATGCCTAGTTTTGGATTAATCAACAACCCTAACTTGAAGTAATCATAACTTTGTACCTGTAATGTATAAGGATATGAAACTGATACACAATGTTCTTGAGTGTTGTTTTTGCAATTCCTTGAAGTTTCACTACTTGGAACCTCTCAGAAAAGGAGTTATAGCAAAAATGACATACCTTGTTGAATTCTGTCTTATTCTAGAGAGCGATCTTGTAGAGCGTACCCCGCACATAATATTTGTTGAATTAATATGAAAATGTTGCAAAGAATACTACATAATCTACCCTAACCAAAAACATTTGTCTCACTAAATTTGGATCTGTTATGAAGAATTATGATGTTTTTACCCGAAACACATGTTTTTGACTAGTTTCAGGATTGGCCACAAACCCTATTTTCCACGGAGTGTAACTCCCAACATAAAATGACCCACAAGATGAAGTTTTTACCATAGATACTTGGATATGTTTTCTCAATGGAATAGAAATTTCACGATTTGAATAATTATAGAAAACAAGTTATAGCGAAGATGGTGAGATAACCTGTAAATAACATATATTAGAAAGCACCATCAAAAGAATTTATCCTTCCTTCCATTTCGGCCTTCTTTTCTTCACTTTCCTCAGAATTTTGGCTTAGATATCCTTTGTTTAACTCAGACACCTATAGGTATTCAATATTCTCAAGTGTATCTAAAATGAGAGAGCCTTGTCTCTTATTTATACTCTCTAAGTAGCTTCCTTAAAAACATCTTCTAGGTCACTTGGCCCCACTTTCCTTATTTAGGGTTAACCCACTTCTAATTTCTCCATTAAATTTATTATTGAAATAATTTATTTTGTATTCAATTTGAATTATAATACACTTATTACTTCACTTTATTATTTACCTTTTAAAATCTCTTAAAACACTTTGACTACTTTGACCTTTTGGGGCTTCTAGATGACATATGAGGGTCCTCCAACTTCGTAAGGCCATAACTCTCAAACCATGAGGAGTTATGTGATGTTTCACATACCACCCAAAATTGAATGACATGTACTATGCATATAGAATAGTTTTATCTGAATATATATCATAACTCATACCGTTATCCATCAAACAAACTTGGGTCCATTACCCAAACCTGGGGTCTCCAACTTCTCATGCCCATAACTCTCTAACCGTGAGGAGTTATGTGACATTCTACATACCACCGGAAATGGAATGATAAGAAATATCCATCTAGGATAGTTTCCCTCACAAATTCATTGTCCTTCATCTCATTATTCCACAATTAAGCATGGGTTCTCTTACTCTGCAAAGCATCTTCCCGTGAGGGATTTCACCATAAGTGGACCACTTTGGAGTTCATCCATATTTACTTCTTATCAACCATGAAAAAAAAAATGATTCATATTTACATAAAACAATATTGGGTCCATTACCCAAACCTTTGTGCTACGGGGCTTTCTTCAAGGGTTGACATCAATGACAACCAACCTTAATCAACAATCTCCCCCTTTGGCATTGATGGCAACACTCTGATGCAATACTAAAATCATATCACTCATGCGCCTCCTGGAACAATGCCTCTATCCTCTGCATCTGATAAATCTTCTCCCCCTAGAACCATGCCTCTGTCCTCTGCATCTGATAAATCTCTCCCCATTTGTCATCATTGGCAAAGGTATCTTTCCATCCGGAGCTGCTCCGCCTGACTGAATTGTCCTCTTATGGTTCTTCCTCATGTACATCTAAGAAATATAAGATAAGAATTCAAAAAGAATTCATTTTGGAGTAGAAATAACTCCAAGTCTTTAAAGAAGATATTCAAAGGCTTCCCGTGGAAGTGGTTTTGTAAAGATGTCTGCCACTTGTTCTTTTGTGCCTACATACTCAACTTTGATGTTCTTTTCTGCAACTTGTTCCCATAGAAAGTGATACTTGATTGGAATGTGCTTCATATTGGAGTACATCATCAGGTTTTTTGAGATACTGATGGCGCTTGTATTATCAAAATATATTGGAATGGGATCATCATACTCAACCTGTATATCTGTCAAAGTGTTTTTCATCCAAAGAACCTGTGTACAACATGTTGCTACTACAATATACTCTACCTCAGTTGTAGATAAAGATAATGATGATTGTTTCTTTCTTAGCCATGATACCAAACACTCACCTAAGTAGAACGCTTCTCCACTGGTGCTTCGTCGGTCATCAATACAACCTATTGTTACACCTCAAAATTACTCACTTCGATAGTGTTGCAAGTGTCACATTTTGGTCACATGTGTTGCAAGTGTCAGAAAAAGCATACTGCCATAATGTCTATGTCGTGCCTATAACTACATTGGAAGGACACTTGAAACACCTAAAACAATTGATTTGGAAGAAGAGGAATGGGTTAATAGAGTTTATAAACCTTTTGCCACTAGAAAACCCACTCAAAAGATATATCCTAGAGGAACTCTCCCCCATATACTATCAGGGAGCATTATAACACCCTTATGCCCTTTATGGGGAGCGCTGCCACTATTAGGAGCACCAGTGCTTGTTGTTCTTCTTTCAAGGAGCGTTATAACGCCCTGATGTACTTTTTGGAGGAGCACTACCTATTCTGGGTGAAATTTGGTTTGTTGAGAAGATTGAGGGAAATATCCCCTCAATATATGAAGGTGGTTGGTTTTGAATCCTTGGTCAAGCCATGATCTTAGGGTAGATCCATAACTGAAGGAGGAAAATCCTCAACTTACCCCAAAGATATATCAAGTGGTTGGGCCTCTCTAAAGCCTATATAAGCAGGCCTTCTCATGGTGAGAGGGGGATGGAAAGAATTGTGAAGCATCTAACCTATGATCTCATGAAGAAGGTGTCTTTTGGAACATCGTCATTCGATGTGTGGACTGTTTGAGTAAGGGTTCGGATGAGGAGAGCTTGACGAAGATTCTACACTCACATCTATGGTTGTAAGTATTCTTCATTGTTGTTCTCTTTAATATAATATGATTGGCCTGTTTATTTCAATTATGTATTTGATCTCACATGAATTTGTCTCTAATAGATAGGTTTATTTCAAGCTAATGTCAGTAGAGTAGGAAGTTGTTTGTACTTTTGTTTGCCTACAGGGCTTATCGAGGAGTTCAATATTGGAGCTCAACTCGGACTGTGCAGGGACACAAACCAGTAAAAGGTACTTCTTTTCTCCTTCCTCCTCATACATTAGTTTATATAGATCTAAAAGGAAGTCAGTGCCCATGATAATCATCTTTTGTCTTAAGAGTTAAGAGTCTATCTCTCAAGAGGAGATCTACCTGTCTGCAGGGAGATTTTCCTTCAACAGAAATTGGCAAATCCACTGGGGATGAATCGCAACTTTCAGTTTCGGTTTTCCTCACAGACCTTGTCTTTCCCTTTGTTCTTTTTGGACCTTGTTCACCTTGTATGTTTGATTTTATATGTTGATTGAATCCTTATTCCATCACATACACTCTGAATGGAAAATTTCAACTGAGCTTTTGGGTTTTTGGACAATTTTCTAGGTTTTAGGACACCATCTCTCCCCTACCTTATTATCAGAGTGCCAGCGCCCCCTAAAGGTCTTAGACAAAGATTTACAATGCTCTGGTGCCCCTTACACCAGAGTGCCAGCCTTTATTTGCAAAAAAAACCATTCTAGAATTGTATTTTCTGAGATCCAATCTTTGTTTTCCCTTTGCTCAGCTTCTTTGTGCTTCAATGCTTCTTCCTATTGGCCTTTGACACCCTTCCTTCTGAGAAATAAGAAATTTGTTGTTCAAATTTTGTGACCTTATTCCTTATTTTGAGTTTTTCTGCTATTGAGAACTTGGGATCAATCCACTTCTTTCTTCTCTCTTATCTGACTGAGAGGGAACTCTGGTGAAGGGCATCAAAAATCTGTGAATCATCTCATTTGGCTATTTGAGGTCATTATTCTTAAAAATCTCTCTTTTTGTGTGAATTGTTTGATGTTTTTTGTTATCTTTTGTTTTCTCTTTGCTTCTTGTTTCAATCATAGCAAGAGGGTGTGTGTTTTGTGCGAAATCTTTTTATGCTTGTCTGAATCTCCTTGATCTGAAAGGGTAGTTGAAGGGAGAAGCTTTTTCATTGAATTAATCATCATTCACATACAAAGGACAAAGATACATATTAGTGATTAATTTGCATATTAGAAGGCATTTCTGAAATGTTTTAGCATTTCATTACATTTGATTGAGAACAAATTGATTGCGGACATTCCATATTAGTGTTTGATAGTGAAAACGACTCTTTCTCTTTCCCTTAAATAGGCGTTCATTGAAAAGAAATTATTGCTTATCATCTTTTATGCATCTTTTCGGGAATTGAGTCGTCATTCCATCAGTTTCACTTTCATACACCCTTTGAGTAAAGAAAAGCTGTAAAACAAACGCTAATTAAAAATTATCTAGAACATTTTTTGTTTTTAGGATCTTCCACCAACAGTAGACTAGGGTTAGCCCTTTGGATTAGGCTGTGAGTACAACTCTCCAATGTTTTCAAAACAAACATTAGCATCTTGATCTAGGGAGAGTCAAATCCAATTGTCGTATTGGTTTTTTGGGATCCCCCTCTCACACAGGGGTTACGCACGAGGTCGCATTCGTGTGAATTACATATATTATCCCTCTGTGGTTCAACTATTTGTAGTGGTTAGATCGTATATTGCGGGTCACCTGAAGGTATACCCACGATTATGTGTGGGAGCCTCTCGGGTTGATTTCAGACTTGTTATCCTACCCATATGTTTTAGATCGAACTGTCGATTGTACTCGCCCAAAGACTCACTGCAAATTGGTGTCTTTAGTTTCCATAATCTTTAGGTACTTACACAAGGTGACGGTGAAGGGAAGTATCATTGTACCTTGAATAGACATTGGTCAAACTCACTCGGGCTCCTTGGAGGGTAAATCCACAATTACTGTGTGGAAGCTTTCATCAAGGTGAAAGTCCATTAAGCAGGTCACCATTGTAACTATTCCACCATATCCTAGCCCCTTCTCAACCTGATCACATGACGTTGGATTTCATCACCAACCAGTACGATCATCGAGAGAAGTTTTGTTTGCTTGGTTGATTCCTAGATTTTATTAGCGTATGCTGTTTCTTTTTGTTAGTTGGCCCTAGTTTTTCAGTGTGTTTTGTTATTCTCCACAATTGAGCTTGTAGACGATAAAGGTCTTCACCGATCATGTAGGATGCAAGGGCTACCTCCGGAAGGCTATCAACCCTTACCTCCTAACCCTCTAGAAGACAACTATCGTAGAGAGGTAGAAAATCAATCTGACATTGGAAGTGTTATTTCTCCTCCGTTAGATAACTCAGAAGGCGCTTTGGTTATGGTTTAAAATCCCACTACATCTGTGTCAATAACCCCTCTCGAACCACTTTTGGTTCGTTTAGACTCTCTTGGGAACATTATAGACGAAGAGGTCCCATGATTACCAGAGATGATTTTTACCGAAACAGATATGGGATCCACAGAACCAATATTTGGTGATGAGTATAGGACTCATGTTCATCCTAGAACTGCAATAGATACAAATCCCACACCTACTCATTCTGTATGGAGGACTTCATCGAGATGCGATCTCTATGAACATTTTGAATCCTTTCGACAACCCTTTCATCCTCATGACCCTCCTAGTGAAACAGGACCATTCGGTCAGACCATGAATCACCCATTCAATCAGGTTATTAACCCTATTGTTACACCAGCACAAGTCCATCCTAATGCTAGACTCATCACCTCTACTCATCTCCAAGGCATTTCAATCTCTGCCCCCATTTCTACAATCTTTTACTCTACAGCTCCACATGTTCCACACGATCCTGCTGGGACATCTTCTCACCCGAGAATGCAGACCCCTGCTAGACAAACACAACAGGCTGGAGGGAAACCACCATCTAACAAAGATTTCCCTCCTGGAGGACTACCTTTCCATGGTGGGCCTACCCCTCCCAGGGGAAAGCCCCCTTTTCATGCTCCTCCTGGAGGGAAACCTTCGTTTTCTAGTCATACCCCGGTCGTTAATCCACCGCTGGCAGGGGGGAAACCTTTGTTTGTTGGAAACCCTTCACAATCCTAGGGAGTATCTTCAGAAGGCACTTTTATCCAACCCCACATTGAGGGGCACTCATCTTATAATCCACCAGGAGGGGTGTCAAATCCTGTACCTTCCGGAACATCTTATGGACAACCTTATCCAGGTGGCATCCCAAACAACACCTAGAGTTCTCCGGGACCACAGTCTTATCCTCCTCATGGGTCTAATGTATATCCGCCTATGGGATCTAATCCTTACCATTCTCAAGGGAAAAATGTTTATCCTCTTCATGGGAAAACAAATCACCTGGCCTATAATGCTCAGAACCCACCGTGTTATGCAAATGTTTCTCATCCATCATCAAATCCTACTTATCCTGGCCAACAACAACCATATGTAGGAGGACCTACTGGTTACAACTATCCACCTAACCCAGTTTATGGTCCTACTGATGTTCCTTTGCTGCACCAGTATCACCTGCAAATTAACTGACAACTACCTTTCCTTGCAACTCTAGATCTCCCAGACTTGTCTCGGTTAACCAATGATCCTATTTTTCATTCATCGATTTGGCCAGTCATTCCAGCTAAAATTCCTTCTGATATTCCAAAATTTGACGGAAAATCTAGCGAAGATCCAAACAACCATGTGATGAATTTCCATTTGTGGTGTTCATCAAACTCCCTCATGGATGATTTCATACGTTTGCATCTTTTCCAATGAACACTTATAGGTTCAGCAACAAAGTGGTATATTGAACTACCACGTGGTTCTTTTCATGATTTTAATTCCCTCGCCATGTCTTTCCTCATGCACTTTCAACTGCCTATTCACTATGAGATGGGTACTGAAATCTTGACCTCCCTTCATCAAACTAACTCCGTGCATATCTCTGACCATATTCATGAGTGGAGGCGACGATGAAGGATGATCAAGGAAATCATTCCTCACATATTATTGGCGGAATGGTTTACTAAATCACTTTTACCCCCGATCGCTCGCGATGTTGCTATGGGTGGTGCGGTCACAGAGGAACAAGCCATCGATCGGGCTCAGTATTTATATTTGGTTTATTCCCAATCTGGTACTTTGTATGATTTTCTTTCGAATGTTGCTTGAGCTAATACTGATCCATCTAAGCCATCATCCTCATCTCATGCAGATGGTGTTATCAGTTTCGTCAAAACTCAATCTTTTGCCCAATCGACCACACTCTCCTCTACCTCCCCCCAAACTTAGATCTATGAGGTGAATGCAGTTCAATATTCCCCTTCACAACAATCTGGAGGTAAGAAGAAGACAAAGAATAAATCAAAAAATAACAATGAACAACCAAAAAATCAAACACCTGCTACCGAAAAGAAAACACAACGAAAACTGAAATTCCCGTGTATCATTTGTGGTGACAATCACTACACTCGAGACTGTCCACTTTACAATGAAGTGGCCAAAATTTTCCAGGGAAAGTCACAACCCGCTGTGCTTACTCAGCCTTTTCCACAGCAACAATCCATGGTTGTTGAAACCCCCTCTCCTGGGAGCAGTTCTATCCATCCTAATGATGAGGCCTCGTCGAGTGCACATATTTATATGTTTAACATGATTAATTTGACCACTCACTCTAAGACATATGACACACCAAGTAACCCTGGCAAAGGAAAAGACATTAATGGTACCGGTACTTTATCAGATCCATCATCATCCTCCGTTAGTTTTCCATAGGTTAATCCTCTGTCTGGACCATTTCAAATTGAGAAACCTATGTTCAACTCTATATTACACCCTCCTAAGAGCACTATATGTAAAGCTACCTTTAATCCTATTTCACATGCCACCCAGAACTACAACATTGTTGAATATTTGGCTCAAGCATTGTGTGTTATGTCTACGTTAGAAGTTCTACAGTACTGCCCCAGTCAACGTAGAACGCTCTTGGCCGCTATTGGCGCTGTTGATCCTGAGTCATCCGACCATATCATGTTTAACCTAGACAATTATGCGTCTCGACTCTCTCACCAACTTGCTTTCCAAGTTGATGTTGTTATTAACAATCAACAAATCCACCTAACTATTATGGATGAGGGAGCCTCAACTTGTGTCATGTCTTTAGCATGTTGGAAAGGTTTAAAATCACCTGCACTTAACAAATCCCCAATGATGTTACATGCCTTCGATGGGAAAGGTTTTCATCCCCATGGGATTTTATAGTCCCTTCCCATCCAATTGGGTGGAAAAACTGTTACTGTTGATGTCGAGGTGGTCGATGCTCCCCTCGATTACAACTTGTTACTTGGAAGAAATTGGTTTTATTCTATGATTGTTGTTGCCTCGTTGGTTTTTCGATGTGTCCAATTTCCTCATCAGGGCAAAATTGTCACTATTGATCAGTTGGATTTCTGCACGATCGATGCTCGCATCCCCACTACCAACAATATTCATTTCTTGGGAGACCACAAGATCATATATGAAAGCGTTGGTGTTGGCTTACTGAAATAGTCTAGCCTCATGGGTACCTTCCCTACACCACTTCCACCGAATACACATCATATTTCCACCGTCGATATGATTTCGATCGCGACTTATCAATCTTTGGAATCATCTGACCCTTGGATTGTATCTTGTGCATTGAAATTCGATTCACTAGGTGACACCGTGCCACTTATTCCAATCGAAACATCATACATTTCTATCTAATCTACTTTTCCCTCGTCGGATGACCAACATCTATTGGCACCTGACGTTTCCTCGATGCAATCACGGTTGAGTTCCTTGTCATTTGTGATCGACTACATTTCCCCAATTTTTCCCTCGGATGAATCTATCATGGAAATGTTTCGCATTGACAAGCTACCTTGGGATAATAACCATCAACGATCCTCTTTTCTTCCCCCTCATGAATAAATTCGGGAAGATATACACTCTATCGCCCCTCCTAATGATGATTTTCCATCGTCTCCCATGACTTCAACTTCTGATGATTTATATCCGGTAGTTGACATGGTGATTTCTTTGGTAGGTTTATTGGAGCCTAATCTCCTTACCCCTATCGTGACCCTCGACATGTGTTCCTTCCCGAGTGATTATCTTCCATGCAGCGAAGATCTCTTGGAAGCCAGGACCGAGTTTTATCCCTTGACATGGTATCCTTCCAGTGCGTTATTCTCTTGGAAGCCATAATGAAATAGAGGCCTTGAGCATAGTTCTTTTCTTTTGTCAAGCTCGTTAAAAAATGAAACAACCACCTCTCTTGAACCTTATTTTCATCCACCCTTCTCCTTTTTCTCATCTACTAGAGAAATTGGTGACAACCTCAAAGTCGGTGAATGAATTGAAGCTTGGAGGGCATGTCTCCAGCCTTTGATGATCATTCTGGAGTTAAGCCACTAGCTTTTCAAGCTGGGGGCATACCGATATTAGTCTTTGTTCTTTCTCGTGCTTGTAAATACATGAGAATGCATTCGGGTAAAATTTTATCTATTTTTCAAACCTGTATGGAAACATGAAAAAGGAACCCCTTGGAGTCTCCTTTAAGCTCTTTTCAGACTCTCTAAACATGAAAAGATTGCTGAGTGATCTTGCTTCCTTTCCCACTCATTAAAAGGTTTGAAAGGGCATCTTTCGAGTGATAATTTATCTCTTTTTCAGCCTCATGAGACTAACATTACGAAAAAGGACAACATTGGAGTCATCTTTAAGTTCTTTTCAGACTCTCTAAACATGAAAAGATTGCCATGTGACCTTGTTCTCTTCATGCTTGTTAAAGTATTTGAAGAAAATGTCTTTTGAGCGATAGTTTATCTCTTTTTTGGTCTCATCAGACTACTTTACGAAAAAGGAACTCATAGAGTTCTCTTTTAAGTGTTTTTCCAGACTCTATAATCATGAAAAACCTTCGAGTTTTCTATCTTTGGACTCATTAAACAAACATCAACAGGCCCATATGGGACCGAACCCTTACTTCTTCTAGTTCGTTAAACAAAGGAAGAGGACCTTACTGAACGTGAGTTATATTGAGCACGTGTTACCCTCCTTGAGCTCGTTAAATTAAAAAGAGGTACTCGTCTATCTGGATGGGGGAAAAAATTGAAGGAAGCAAGCCAAGCAGTTTTTGAGAACATTACCAGTAACTCTTAGAGTCTCCCTTGAACATGACACTTTGTCTTTGCACACATATTAATCTGCTAAACCTCTACACTGAACCAATCCTATGATTTTTTCTTACTCCTTTGGGTCACCTGACTAAAGTCACAGTATCCACTGCATCATCATGTTTTGGTCCATGTCATGTTTTTGTTGTTGTGCCTCAGTGTTCAAGGGAAGTATCGGCCTCGAGAGTCATCCATCCCAAATATCTTATTTCAATACCCATGTCAGTCCATGTTCATTTGATCTACCAATTACATCTCTGTGTCTGTTTCGTGTTGTTGATGGGGGATACATCAAGGCCCTCCTTCGACAAGTCTATTCCTGTCGACTTCAACACATTATCCAGGAACTAGAATTAGAAACCAATTAGTACTTTGGGACTTGCATGCCTCAATGGCAGGCCTCCTCACGTTTGATAGTGGGTTTACATCATTAACCTCTAATCGGATGATTCCATAGATGTTTGACTTCATCTCATCCATTCACATTCATTGGAATGTACTAGAAGTACCTTGGGAATCATTGACATCAATGGTGATCTCCCTCACGCTTGTTAACAGTTTACATCATTGACCGGTAATCAAGTGGTTTCTACCATGTTTGACATTAGGACATCTATTCACATGGTTAGATTCGTACTACATCGGGATCGGTAAGAAGACCCTGGGTTGAGTGATCACTCTGATATGTACTTTGCCCAGGTTGCGACGGAGTTTATCTTGAACAATGACACATATACTGTCACATAGATCCACTTTGTATTGGTCATGGCTATGTCTTGTCACCTCATAGATCCACTGTGTATTCTTCATGGCTATGATCAATTCAGGTCATGGGAGTATAGATCCAAAGTGTATCTTCAGTGGCTATACCATTTTTTTAATATAATTATGGATCCGTAGTGTATTTTATGGCGGCCATATCTTGCAAGTCTCTATCACTCAAGCATAGGTATGGCTGCCTTGGGTTTGAAGCATGTATTAAAATTTGTTTGATGGTTGTGTGCAGCTTCTGTCAAGTTCTCTGAGTCCGCACCCTTGCTTGAAAGTCTGCAAAGCATTTCAGTTATCATTTCTCGTATTCTAACTTCATACTTTAGGGGGAAATCTACTACACCTCAAAATTACTCACTTCGATAGTGTTGCAAGTGTCACATTTTGGTCACATGTGTCGCAAGTGTCAGAAAAACAATATTTCCATAATGTTTATGTCGTGCTTATAATAACATCGGAAGGACACTTGAAACACCTCCAACAATTGATTTGGAAGAAGAGGAATGGGTTAATAGAGTTTATAAACCTTTTTCCACTAGAAAACCCACTCAAAATATATTTTTGGAGAGGATCGCTCCCCCATATACTGTCAGGGAGCATTATAACACCCTGATGCCCTTTATGGGGAGCACTGGAACTATTAGGAGCACCAACGCTTGTTGTTCTTCTTTCAAGGAGCGCTATAACACTCTGATGTACTTTTTGGAGGAGCGCTACCTATTCTGGGCGAAATTTGGTTTGTTGAGAAGATTGAGGGAAAGATCCCCTCAATATCTGAAGGTGGTTGGTTTTGAATCCTTGGTCAAGCCATGATCTTAGGGCAGATCCATAACTGAATGAGGAAAATCCTCAACTTACCCCAAAGATATCTCAAGTGGTTGGGCCTCTCTAAATCCTATATAAGCATGCCTTCTCATGGTGAAAGGGGGATGGAAAGAATTGTGAAGCATCTAACCTATGATCTCATGAAGAAGGTGTCTTTCGGAACATCAACATTCAGTGTGTGGACTATTTGAGCAAGGGTTCGGATGAGGAGGGCTTGACGAAGCTTCTACACTCACATCTATGGCTATAAGTATTCTTCATTGTTGTTCTCTTTAATATAATATGCTTGGCCTATTTATTTCAATTCTGTGTTTGATCTCACATGAATTTGTCCCTAATAGATAGGTCTATTTTGAGCTAATCTCAGTAGATTAGGAAGTTTTTTGTACTTTTGTTTGTCTATAGGGCTTATTGAGGAGTTCAATATTGGAGCTCAACTCGAACTATGCAGGGACAAACACCAGTAAAAGGTACTTCTTTTCTCCTTCCTCCTCATACATTAGTTTATCTAGATCTAAAAGGAAGTCAGTGTCCATGATAAGCATATTTTGTCTTAAGAGTTAAGAGTCTAGCTCTCAAGAGGAGATCTACCTGTTCACAGGGATATTTTCCTTCAACACTTGCCCAATCTGCATCTGTGTAGGCAATAAGTGATAGATATTTTCCTTTTGGATACCATAATCCAAAATCTTCTGTTCCTTTGAGATATTTGAAGATCCTCTTTACTACTAATACATGTGATTCCTTTGGTGCTGCTTGAAATCATGCCACTTGTCCAACTGCTTGCATTCCATCTGGTCTGGATGCTGTCACATATAGTAGGATGCCAATCATTGACCTGTATTTCCTCTGATCTGTAGACTTCGAATCATCATCTTTTCTCAACTTACAACTAGTTTGCATGGGAGTGATAACTGCTTTGCAATCTTCCATTCCGAACCTCTTTAGCATTTCTCTGATATAATTGGTTTGAGAAATAAAAATTCCTTAGTTGCTTTGACGTATCTGAAGTCCCATAAAGAAGGATACTTCTCCAAGTAATGACATTTCAAATTCATTCTGCATGTCTTTTGAAAATTTATGGCTTAACCTGTCATCATCACTACCAAAAATAATATCATCAACATAAACTTCTATTAATAAAATATTACCTTGACTTACCTTGATGTAGAGGTTGTTGTCTACACTTCCTTCTCTGAACCCTACTTGTTGCAGATACTTATCCAGTCTTGAGTACCATGCTCTAGGAGCCTATTTTAGACCATACAAGGCCTTCTTTAATTTACACACATAGTCTGTGTTCTCTGACAACTGAAATCCTTTTGGTTGTTCAATGTAGACTTCTTCTTCAAGTTCCCCATTCATAAAAGTGGATTTTACGTCCATATGATATACTTTAACATTTTTGGAGCATGCATAAGCTAAAAGCAAACAGATTGTTTCCATTTTGGAAGCTGGGGAAAATTTCTCTTCAAAGTCGATTCCTTCAATCTGTGCATATCCTTTACATACCAATCTAGCTTTGATCCTTGTAACCTGTCCATCTTCATTCAATTTATTCTTGAAGACCCATTTTGTGTCGATCACATTCTTATTCTTTGGTCTTGGAACCAATTCCCAAGTGTCATTTTTCTCTATTTGATCCAATTCTTCATCCATGGCCTTATTCCAAAATTCATCCTTGTTGTCTTATTTAAAACAGTTTGGTTCAATTGTAGATAAGCGTGCTAGGTGTGTTTGTTCTGGTGAACGGATTTTTATTCTAGTCTCAACTCCTGCATCTTTGTTTCCAATAATCTGATCTGAAGGATGATTCTTTTGTACTTGTTTGCTAGGTTTTTTTGGAGATACTTTATGAACTTTCTCTTCTGCTTCTATCAGATTCTCTTCATCTTCATCTTCCTCTTCTACTTCTTTTTCATCTTCTTCTTCGAAAAGTTGTTCCATTGATTTTTTTTCTTCTTCCTTTGATTCTGGTTTGCCTGTTTCATCAATTGTTACATTGATGCTTTCCACAACTTTGTTTAATATTAGATTGTAAAACTTGTATTCTTTCCTTGTACTTGACTAACCAACAAGTATTCTTTTTTCCACACGAGAGTCAAACTTTGCCATTCTTCCATCTTCTCTTTTGATGTAGCATTTTCTTCCAAAAACTCTGAAGTGCTTCACATTTTCTGGTCTTCCTTTCCATAACTTGTAGGGAGTTTTATCAGTGTTGTTTCTAAGCTTTACTCTATTTTGAATGTGAACTGCTATATGAATTACCTGTGTCCAAAAAAATTATGTCAACTTTGAATCTATTATCATTGTTCGAGCCATTTATTGTACTTTCCTGTTCTTTCTTTCAACAAATCCATTATGTTGAGGTGTCCTAGCAACGGAGAATTGT
Source organism: Picea engelmannii (assembly GCA_009831015.1). Classification (NCBI taxonomy): domain Eukaryota; kingdom Viridiplantae; phylum Streptophyta; class Pinopsida; order Pinales; family Pinaceae; genus Picea; species Picea engelmannii. The sequence continues at coordinate 97,477 of ML796394.1, forward strand.
CTTTTTATTCCATGATTGTTGTAGTAGTCCATAAATTCCTTTGAGGTGAATTCTCCTCCATTATCCAATATTAAGCATTTGATTCTTGAATCCATCTCATTTTCAACCATTTCCTTATAGATCTTGAAATTTTCAAAAGATTCTGACTTGTTCTTGAGAAAACAATCTGCAGTCATTCTTGTATAATCATCAACTAATAACATAAAGTATCTCTCACCTTTTAATCCTTTTGTTGTAGTTGGTCCAACTAGATCAATATGCACAATTTTTAGTGGTTTTGTTGTTGAATATTCCTTTGATTTGAACTTGGTCTTTGTTTGCTTTCCTTGCTGGCAATGCTTTCATAAAGTGTTGGTTGGTTTCATGATCTGGGGCATTTCTCTGACTGCATCTCTTTTGTTGACTTTGACAAGGTTATCAAAATGCAAGTGACCCATTCTTTTGTGCCATAACCAACTTTCATCTTCCTTTCCTACACAACACTTTTCATTCCCAATTTCACTTAATACATATATGTTGCTTGAAGTTCTTGTAGCTATAGCGACCAATTTCCCTAAACCTTCTTTTCTTATCTCACACTTTTGTGAATCAAAAGTAACTTTATGACCTTGGTAAAACATTTGACTCACAGTTAAAAGATTATGTTTCATATCTTCTACTAGTAGAAGATTTTCTACCTTTTCATTCTTGTTCCTAATTCAGACTGTGCCTTTTCCAATGATTTTGGTTGAATCATCATTTCCAAAGGAGACTGATCCATCTCTTTCCTTTCGTAATGTAAGAAACTTGTCTCTATCACTTGTCATGTGTTTTGAACATCCACTATCAACATATCAACCACGTTTCTTTTGTTTATCTTGTAGAGCGACTGTGCATTCTTAATTGCTATACTGATCTTTCTTTCTTATGCATGTCGTTTTATGAGGTTCTTGTTTGTGACTCTGTTGAGGTCTTTTAGGAGGGACAGTTATTCTGCAATTTTTGGCCATGTGTCCAAAATTGTTACATTTGTAACATTCCACTTCAGTGCTCAAATATTCAAACCGGTTATAACTACTTCTCTGTGTTTCACTAGGTCTTCTTGAATAACCCCTTTGTGTATGGCTCTCAAAGTAGTTATTGTTCCTGTTGTTAGCTCTGCAATTTACATCTTTATGTCCAAAATTATTACATGCATAACATAAACCAAAAAATATAGTTTGATACCTAGTAGTTGAAGATCTTCTGAAAGGATATTCTCTTATGAATCCTTCTTCTTTTTGAGGCATGTCTATCTGTTGTTGATTCTGAAATCTGAATCTTCTCGGTGGAGGAGTGTCCCTTTAATCTTTCTTGTATATCTTTTTATCCCCTTTGGTTGTTTCTGCATAGCTTTTTGGGTTTGTTTCTTGCTCTGTTGTTTTGGAGCTTGATCCCTTTTCTGTTTGATTGTATCCAAGTCCGGACTTGTCAAGATGAGATTTTTGACTGTTGATAATGTCATCCAGAACTTTTGAGCTATTCTGGATATTTTTCTTTTGAATAACCTTTCTTAGTGTGACAATCTCTGCTTCCAGGTTTCCAATGATCATGTCCTTTCCTTATAGCTATTATTTGAGTGCTTATTCAATTCTTTTATCTTCTTCTATTTGAACCTTCAATTTTGTGATCATTTGTTCTAGTTCTTGAGTGTCTTTTTTCTTATCTAATTATGCTTGTAGTTTCTTGTTTTTCTTCTTTTCTCTTTTGATAACTTCTATGGGACTCATTAATTCTTCTTAGAAGTCAACTTCTGCCTTTTCAATTTCTTCTTCATATTCTTCTTCATATTATTCTTCGGAGTCTTCTTTATCAGAGTCTTCTACTACCATGAATAGAACTCTCCTTGTTTCACTGTCACTGACTTCATCTTCATTTGATGATGAGATGTCTTCTTTGATGCAAAAGATTTTCTTGAAAACTTTCTTTGTAGTTCTTTTACTTTTATATGTTTGTCTGCCTTTTGAGTAACCTTCATCATTTCTCTTTTACTTATGAGGACATTTGTTAGCAAAATTACCAATACCATCATAATTAAAACAAATTAAAGGAAGCTTACCTTTATACCTACCGTTGGTTCCCTTGTTCAGTCTTTTGACGAAGTTGGCCACTTCTTCATCATCTTCCAAGACATCGTTGCTGCTACTATATTCTTCTTATTCCTTCTTCTTTTTCTTTGATCTTTTGGATGATTTGAAGGTTGCTTCTTTTACATCTGGATTTTCCTATTCAGTTCTCATTTCATATGTTGTGAAGATTCCATGCAGTTCATCCATGCTTATTGAGTTTAGATCTTATCTTTATTCTAGTGCTGATATCTTAGGGTTAAATCTCATAGGAAGAGATCTTAGTACCTTTTGAACAATTACAGATTCTTTGATTTCTTCTCCCAATCCTATGATTGCATTCATTGTTTCATCGACTCGTAAGAAGTAGGCTGCAATATTCTCATCTTCCTTCATTTTTAGTTGTTCGAACTGACCCCTGTAAGTTTGAAGCTTTGTTGCTTTGACTTTTGTATCTTCTTCATAAATACTTCGAAGCTTGTTCCAAATCTCTTTAGCGTATTTACAATGTGCAACTTTTGTGAATATTGTTTCATTGATACCATTCAAAAGTGCATTTGTGGCTTTGGAATTATTCTGACCGAGTTTCACTTCTTTGTCAGTTGTTGGTGGAACTACTAGTGCTATGTATCTATCTACAATTGATTGCCAAGTTTCAAATCCCTGTGCCTGTATATATGTCTTCATCCTTATGCTCCAAAAAGCATACTTATGTCCATCAAACTGTGGTATTCCATATTTATACAAGGTGTTTCTCTCCATGATCTACCTTTCAGTGGTTAAACTGATTTCTGAAGGAACTTTCTCTGATACCAATTGTTGGATTACTGAGAGGGGGGGGTGAATCAGTAATAGAGAAATTTAATCCTTTTTTAACCAAATAATACAAGTGTTATGTCAATGTATAATTATCATCCAATAATGAGAAATGAACAAATGAACAATCATACACATACACAGTACACCAATGTTTTATGTGGAAACCCAAAGCGGGAGAAAACCACAGAATGTTTTTTCTTATATGTCCTGAAGAATTACATTCATTGGAAGCACCAACTTCCTTTGTTTTCCAGCTACAACTGGAAGGAGGTTCCAACCCCCTAGTTTCTCAGGCTACAACCTGAAGGAAGATCCAACTCCCCAATTCTATGGCTACAACCAGAAGGAAGCTACAACCCCCTATGTTCTCCAGCTACAACTGGAGGGTGGCTACAACCACCTGTCTTGCAACCCTGAAGTAGAAGCAGAATGATGGAACCACTGTCACACTATCACTATGACATATACTATTGTAAACCTATACCAATAAATCTAAACCATGCATCAACCATGCATCAACCTGTAGCTCAACCTGTAATCAACCTGTATCATAAACAAGTGCATCAACCATGCACCAACCTGTACCAAACAACCTGTAATCAACCTGTACCATAAACAAGTGCATCCAACCATGTACCAAGTATGTACCAATCATTTTTCAACTACTCATCAACTATGACTCATCAATATGTACCAACATTATCAACTATACACCTCATGTATGTGCCAACTCATCAACTAGTTGTCTCAACCATGTACTCAACATGTACCTCAACCAAAAGCCCACATCAATTTCATCATACAAATCTGATTTGTAGCTCTATAATAGATCTGGTGTATATTATCACATTCATGCAAACCTTCCTTAAATTTAACAACAAGAGACTAGCATTTTCATCAAACTTTTCTTTAGTCTCACATGCCTAGTTTTGGATTAGTCAACAACCCTAACTTGAAGTAATCATAACTTTGTACCTGTAATGTATAAGGATATGAAACTGATGCACAATGTTCTTCATTGTGTTCTATGCAATTCCTCCAAGTGTCACTACTTGGAACCTCTCAGAAAAGGACTTATAGCAAAAATGACACACCTTGCTGAATTCTGGCTTATTCTAAAGAGTGACCTTGTAGAGCATGCCCTGCATGGAATATTTGTTGAATTGATTGGAAACTATTACAAATAATACTACCAACTGTACCCTAACCAACACATTTTGTCTCACAGAATTTGGATCTGTTATGAATAAGTTATGACATTTTTACGTGAAATACATATTTTTGACTAGTTTCAGTACTAGCCACAAACCCTATTTTCCATAGAGTGTAACTCCCAAAATACAATGACCCACAAGCTGAAGATTTTACCACAGATACTTGGATATATTTTCTCAATGGCATAGAAATTTCACGATCTATATCATTATAGAAAACAAGTTATAGGGAAAATGGTGAGATGACCTGTAAATAACATACCTTAGAAAGCATCATCAAAAGAATTTATCCTTCCTTCCATTTCAACCTTCTTTTCTTTACCTTGCCTCAGAATTTCGGCTTAGATATCCTTGGTTACCTCAGACACCTATAGATATTCAATATGATCAAGTGTGATTAAAATGAGAGAGCCCTGCCTCTTATTTATACTCTCCAAGTAGCTTCCTTAAAATCATCTTCTAGGTCACTTGGCCCCACTTTCCTTATTTTAGGGTTAACCCACTTCTAATTTCTCCATTAAATTTGTTATTGAAATAATTTATTTTGTATTCAATTTGAATTATAATACACTCATTACTTCACTTTATTATTTACCTTTTAAAATATCTACTTTGACCTTTTGGGGCTTCTAGTTGACATATGAGGGTCCTCCAACTTTGTAAGGCCATAACTCTCAAACCGTAAGGAGTTATGTGACGTTCCACATACCAACAAAAATGGCATGACATGTACTATCCATTTAGAATAGTATTATTTTAAAATATATCATAACTCATACTATTATCCATCAAACAAACTTGGGTCCATTACCCAAACCCGGGGTCTCCAACTTCTCATGGCCATAACTCTCTAACTGTGAGGACTTATGTGACGTTCTACATACCACCAGAAATGACATGAAATGAACTAGCCATCTAGCATATTTTCCCTAACAAATTCATTGTCCTTCATATCATTATTCCACAATTAAGCATGGGTTATCTTACTCCACAAAGTGTCTTCCCGTGAGGGCTTTCACCATAAGGGGACCACTTTGGAGTTCATCAATATTTACTTCTTATAAACCATGAAAAAAAAATAATGAGCCATATTTACATCAAACAATATTGGGTCCATTACCCAAACCTTTGTGCTACAGGGCTTTCTTTAAGGGTTGACATCAATGACAACCAACCTTAATCAACAAGTATGTCAACCTTCTAAAGGAGTTTGTTGGCGTGTTTTCCTGGAAATATGAATATTAGAGAACATATGACACCCACATCATTTAACACAAAATACCTTTGAAAGAAGAGGCCAAACCTTTCAGACAAAAAATCAGACAGATAAATCCCATGTTGTTTCCTATTATGGAAAAAGAAGTGAAAAAGTTGATGGATGCACAGATCAACATCCCTTTGAGATATTCCAAATGGATGGCTAACTTGGTGCCTATGAGAAAGAAAAATGGGGAAATCATATTGTGTGTTGATTTCATAAATTTGAACAGAAGCTCCAAAAAAGATAACTACCCCTTGCCAAAGATGGATCACATTTTTCAGAGAGTGACTGGTTTATCTAGGATGTCTATGATTGATTTCTTCTCTAGCTACAATAAGATCTCTATCCTGCCTAAAGAAAGAGAGAAGAAAACCTTCACAACTCCTTGGGGCACATTCATGTATGCTAAAATGCCCTTTTGATTGATGAATGCAGGAGCAACCTTCCAGGGAGCCATAGACATTGCCTTTATTGGGAAGAAAGACAAATTTGTATTCATCTATCTCGATGGCATTACAGTGTTCTTAAATTATAACAAAGAGTATTTTCATCATTTGAAGAAGGTCTTCCTGAAGTGCAGAAGGTTTGGTCTCTCCCTCAATCCTAAGAAATATTTGTTTTCTATGAAGGAGGGAAAACTATTGGGGCATATTGTGTTAGCAGAAGGAGTAAGAATCAATCCAAGTAGAGTAGAGTCCATCTAGGTCTTATCTTTTCCTAGATCTAAGAAAGAGGTTCAATATTTTTTGGGTAAAATCAATTTTCTGAGAAGATTTGTTTCTAATTTTGCTGAGTTGGTTAAGCACATTACAACCATGCTTAGAAAAGGAAGCGAGGTGAAATGGAATTCTCAAGCTCGAGATTCTTTTGACCAAATAAAAAAGGCTTTGACTGGTTCATCTAGGATGTCTATGATTGATTGCTTCTCTGGCTACAATTAGATCTTTGTCATGCCTGAAGACAGAGAGAAGACAACCTTCACTACTCCTTGGGGCACATTCATGTATGCTAAAATTCCCTTTGGATTGATGAATGCAGGAGCAACCTTCCAGCGAGCCATGGACATTGCCTTTATTGGGAAGAAATAAAAATTTGCATTCATCTATCTCGATGACATTACAGTGTTCTTAAAGTATAACAAAGAGTATTTTCATCGTTTGAAGAAGGTCTTCCTGAAGTGCAGAAGGTTTGGTCTCTCCCTCAATCCTAAGAAATCTTTGTTTGCTATGAAGGAGGGAAAAATATTGGGGCATATTGTATCTTCAGAAGTAGTAAGAATCGATCCAGGTAGAGTAGAGGCCATCTAGGCCTTATATTTTCCCATATCTAAGAAAGAGGTTCAATATTTTTTGGGTTAAATCAATTTTCTGAGAAGATTTATTTTTAATTTTGTTGAGTTGGTTAAGAACATTACAACCATGCTTAGAAAAGGAAGTGAGGTGAAATGGAATTCTGAAGCTCAAGATTCTTTTGACCAAATACAAAAGGCTTTGACCAAAGAACCTATGCTCATCATCCTTGACTATTCTAAGGAATTTCTGATATTTTCTTTTGCCTCATCAGATACATTCGTTGTTGTTTTGCTACAAAAAAATACAAAGGGGTTAGAGCAGCCTATTTCCTTTTTCAGCAGATCATTGAGGGATGCATAAATAAGATATGATATCATGGAGAAGAAAACATATGCTTCGGTGAAATCCCTCAAGGATTTCAGAATCTATGTTCTGCATTCAAAGATTATTGCATATGTCCCCTCAGCCTCAGTGAAAGAGATATTGATCTAGCCTGATATAGATGGGAAGAGAAGAAAATGGATTGCCAAAATTATGGAGTTCAACCTGGAAGTAAATCCCACTAAGTTGGTGAAAGGCCAAGGTTTAGCTAGGTTACTGGCTGAATCAAATTACAAGGCTTTGGGGGTTAATTTCATGAACATAACTCAGAAAATCAAAAAGTTGAGATTGTTGATAAAGGCCCTCATGCCAGTCTCAACCTGACAGGATGCACCTAGTATAAAGACATCATATATTTTTTTGCAGAGGTTGAGGCCTCCTGATGGTCTGGACAAGAACAAGGTAAGAGATTTAAAACTCAAAGAAATAAAGTATTGTCTCATTGATCAGGTGTTGTACTAGAAGGATATCCTTGGAGTCCTTTTGAGATGTTTGGATCCACAAGAGGCCCAAAAATCTATAGCTGATTTCCATGAGAACTTATGTGGGGGACATCACTTTTGGAGGACCACAGCTTATAAAATCCTCATAGATGGGTATTTATGGCCCAACCTTTTTACCGATGTTTGTGCAAATATTAGAGCTTGTGTCAGATGCCAAAAATTTTCTGGAAAGAAATAGCTCAAATATTTTCCTTTGAAACCTGTAGTGGTTTCTGGACCTTTTCAATAGTGGGGTCTTGAATTCATTGGGGAAATCCACCTAGCCTCAAGTGGTCAACACAGGTGGATTTTGACTACCATGGATTATTTTAGAAAATGGATAGAAGCTATCCCTACAAGGAGTGCCTCCCACAAGATAATCATTAGCTTCCTTGAAGATATCCAGATTTGGTTGTCCAAGCATAATTGTTGCTGACAATGTTGCCTCCTTCAAAGCTGAATTATTAATCAATTTTTGTGAGAAGTATGATATTACATCAATCCATTCTACTCCCTACTACCCTCAAGGAAATGGTTTAGCAGATTCCTCTAACAATATCCTCATAAAGATCATCAAAAAATTGTTAGAAGACAACAAGAAAGCTTGGGATTCAAAGCTGAAATTTGCAATATGGACTGACAGAGTTACAACCAAAAGGTCACTTGGCATTTCCCCTTTTCATCTTGTGTATGGGGTTGAGGCTATTTTTCCTACTCATCTTGTCTTTCCCATGGAAAAATTCCTCCAGGACTACCAGGGAGAACTTGATGATATGATTAGAAGGATACTGCAGCTGGTAGAAGTACAATAGACCAGGGAGCAACTACTTGATAAAGCGCAGGATCATCAACATAAAATAAAGTGAGCCTTTGACAAGAGAGAAATCAAGGAAGGTTTTTAGCTAGGGGATATGGTGCTCAAGTGGGATTCCCCCAAGAAAGACAAAGGAAAACATGGTAAATTCAAAGCCTTATGAATTGGTCCCTTCAAGATTTCTGAGGTATTTTCAAATAACACTTATAAATTGCAGAACTTGGAGGATTTTGAATTTTTTGGTGGACCTGTCAATGGGCACTTTCTTAAAAAGTATTTGGTTTAATCCGTGATAAACTATCCACCATTGTAATTACAACTTCCTTTTTATTTTTATTTTTAATAAGAGACTCCATGACCCAAAGGCTAAGGCACTGGAACTACATGTTCTTGTTAGCTCATAGGGAGCATGCCATCCCTTGTGGAGCCAAATGTTATCACATGAAGTTGTCAAAGGTCGTATGTTTTGGTTGTTTATACCTAAGTATGTATTCTTGCCTCATCTCTCTCTCTCTCTCTTCTACACCACCAAATCCTAGAATCTTTCCCTTTGACTGATAAAGTCATTTTCCCCCTTTGTTGATGACCTGGCTTCCCTTGGTGTCTTTCCCGACCAAGTCCTAACCCAGAGATTTTATGTTTTTCTCGAAGAAGGATTAGAACTCATCATCATTTTGTCTCGAATTACTGGTCATTTTGTTGCCTCATCCCACAAAAGGTCATCCAAGTCCTTGTTTACAGTAGGAAGAAGCCATGGGCACAAGGCAGAACACTCAAATGTATGTTTTCATAAGAGGACATGCAATGGATTTCCAATTAAGGAAGGATGACCTTCCAACACTCTACTTCAATTGTAGAGGTGTTAAAGAAAAAGGAATTTGGGTGGCCATGAGTGTTGGCACCTTGGTTACTAATGAAGGAAGAATTATTGGGTGCATTCAAGAGAAAATTTTAGATTCATATGTGTTGATTTGGGATCATGATCAACCTATAGCAGGAAGCATAGTTTTGTTGTAAGAGTGAATGAGAATGATTAAACCTTATGGTGAAGAGGTTGGTTGAGCTACAACACACCATGACAAAGTGTTTTCCATAAGTGTGGAAACATTGAACCCAATGTAAAGGAACATTGGGTATGAATGTGGCCATGATTATTGACAAATTGATTAAAGTCATTTGATATTTGAATTCCATTTGGAAAATTTGGTATGTGTTGGCCCTCGACCACGTTTTGAGGAAATCTTGGTCAGGTTTGACCACCTTTTGGACTTCAATAGGATGGTCAAAGATGGAGCGACCAGGAAAAGTGGATATCACGGATCTCACTTATTTTGTGGGCTAGGGTTTTTGTAATGGGTTATGGGATGTTGGCCCATGGGTTCTCCCATGTTTAGGCCTTTTTGTAAGGGATTGTAAAAGTATAAATAAGAGTAAGAATGTATGATAGAGAGAGGGATGTAGTGGATTATGATAGTAGCTAAGTGAAAGTGGTTCTGAGTTACTTTGTGCAACAAAATGTGTATGTAAGGCTTTGTTCTCAATAGAGAAGTTGTCTCTATGCCTTGACCTATCTTTGGGAAGGAGGATCTGGTACTCAGTGCACAGATCTCATGTCTGGTGCAAAGCTCAGCTCTGTGGCTTAGTGTACAGGAGAAACTGAATGTAAGAGATTGAGGAATAATAAAGAAGACAAAGCAGTTGGTGGACATAGCCCCACACTGGGGTGAACCACGTATATCTTGTGTCTTTGATTTTATTTTTTCTTTGTTGGTTATGTTCTGAATCTACTTAGTGCCTTGAATGTTATGTATGATAGATAGATCTGTTGTTTCTTAGTGCTCTACTTGTTTTAAGGATGAATGAATGTAGATCTTAATCAATGCTATGTGCTAAGTGGTTAAAATGATTGATCTTTGTTGTTACTGTGCCAATATCTATTAGGGTATGTTCTGTGATGTTATTAAAGCTAATGAACTAATGCATATCACCTTCTAAGTGTTGCTAGAGTACTCTGCGAAGTGTTATCATCATAGATCTGTGTCCCAACTTGATTATAGACACCCCCATCCTGTAACCCCCCCTTCTTCTACCTCAGGTGAGACTTCGTCTGCTTCGAAGGTGTTGTTGAAAGGGCCAGTAGTTAGGGTTTTTTGGTGCACTGTTAAGCATTGAACCCTGGGTCTGCCCCTGTGCCAACAAATGGTTCTGTTGTCGGGACTGAAAATGTAATTGCTGGGAACTGAAGTACATAAAAGAGAATCTATGTGCGTATATTTGCTGCTGAAGTGTGTAGTACTCGACTTGACTTGCGAAGCTCTGTGATAAGAAAGAAATTTGATCTGAAGTAAAGAGGTAAGATCTTAAAAAAGGTGAAGCTTTGTTCTTTGATAAGAGTAAGATAAGTGAATTTTTTTGTTTCGAAAGCATGAATTTAGGTATGTTTAATAGATTATGTCCTAGTCTGAAGGCTAGGGTGCAGTTGGAAGAGAGAGTTGATTTAAATAAAGATAATATAAATGAAGAAAGATATGTTATTCTTATGCATAGAAATAATTTTTGGACTAATAAGTGGATGCAGGAACCTAGAAAGAATTTTTGTAGATTGCAGGTCCAACACTGTGATCCTACTGTGTAGTACAAGAGAGGCTAGGTAAAATACAAGAGGAAAAGAGGATTGAAATTGTTCTATAACTGCAAAATACTGAGACATATTGCTAAGGAATGCCTTGGTATAGGTACTATATGTCTTTGTTGTAAGATTATTGGTCATGAAGTTGAGGATTGTCTAAGAATGATTGCTAAAATTGAGCGAATGAACATGAGACACAAAAACTATCAAGAGACTAAGGGTATGTTAGAGAATCAGAAAGAGAAAGGATCAGAGGAAGTTTAGACTACATTAGTATAGTTGAAAGAAACAATGAACAATCATAAAGATGTCAGTTTAACATAGATATTGAAAGTAAAACATCGCATAAGTGAAAGAATAGGAGACTTCGACATAGAATGTGTATTGGATGAAGAAACACAAGTAAATATTATGACATAATACACTTGTTAAATTTTGGGAAATCCTGTTATGGTACCTTCACTGTGAAGGATAGGCTTGTTTAAAGGAAAGATGATAACCTTATGTTGAAGAGTTACTAATGTACCTGTTATTATTCATGGAACAACAACTGAAGAGGAATTTGAAGTCATTAAGTTTATTGGGGATAGCTTCCCTTTCCCACTTTTACTAGGTAAGACTTGGATTAAGGAAGATCAAGTCAGAAGGAAAGTAGAGGAAGAAGCTACAAAAAATAAAAAGAAAGAACTAAGGGATTTCATGACTAGAAAAATAGATCGACTAATAGAAGAATGAGAGGATAAGTCAAAGCTACAAAAGGTAAGAGAATTAGCTATCGAGGTTGAAATAATGCAAGAAGGTTTGCAGGACCTAGCCATAAAATAAAGCAGAATACCCACCTTGGAATTAATAAGAGAAGGGATATTAACTTTGAACCCTTTGAGAGCACATCAACAGCGCAGAGTCACTAAGCTAGGATAAGATAAGAATAAGAATGGAAAGAGGAATCCATAAATAGTTAGAGAAACTCAGATCACAGGAAAGAAGGAAAGGAAGATCAGTAAAAAGAAAGTTAAGTTGGAAAAACTACAGGAAGCTACAGAGACCAGATAGAAGACTTCACAGACTGGAACCTCACAGGAGGCAGGTTCGCAGGATTTTCACTTTTCCGGAACATCATGACCGCACAGAATGGGACTTCACCCTAGCGAAGCTATATGACCGTTAGAGGTGCCCCGACCGTTAGAACGACACTCCAGAATGGCTAGAAAATGAATTTATGGGTGTATGTACCGCTTTTGGACGTTGAGACCACACTATAACAGACAAATTTGCATTAATGGAAGCATTCCTTCCCGTTGGAAGAATCCATTACTAGGCCCCGTTTATTTAACTCGTCGGACGCGATACCAGGAACACTTTTTTCCACCCAATATTGACGGATCTAACAAGAGAATTGAGTGTGTGTCGAGCTATGTTATAGAAGATAGACCTTTCCATCCATTTGTCTACACCACCGGTTCGTTTACCTACCCCGACCTGTCTGTTTAAAAGTGAGAATGTCGGGTGAACTTAGTGCTTTAGAGACGTCTGTTGAGGAGGTCCTCAAGAAGATAATGACCGACAGACAGTTATATGAAGGCATACAGGTGTCGCTGACCAAGGGACTGCAGGCTTCCCCTTCGACTAGACGTCATTTTGGCTAATGTTAAGTAGATCCCTTCGATCTTACCAGAATACATCCTGGATTTGGCTGGCATGGTTAACTGTAAAAACATTCCACATGACTATGAGTACAATATGTTCACCACATACATTCCAAAGGGAACACACGTAGTTGGAAGTCAGTTGGGACAGATGCCACTCCTGAAGAACATCGACTTTAACCTACGGGATATGAAGAACTATGCTATGCTCTCACCCCACCGATACTTGATGAAGACAACTAGGAAGAAGCCTCGCCTTGTCTCCTAGCCATGGATTAAGGAGCTTGCGTAGTCCACTCTGCTAAATGTGATGAAGATTCCCCATTTTGGCCACCATGAGGAGGTTAACACTTGCATTAAACTCCTCATGTCATGATATAATGGTGGATACATGTGGCTCGACTGGTGGATTACTATGGATCTGACATTGATCCACCTGATTACAGGATTAAGCATGAAGGGACCTGACCCTCAACAATTTTATCTAGGGAAGGCTTTATATCGCTCCCTGGCATAGCACATCAAAGAAGGATATGACAAAGTTGGAAAAGGAAAGCGAGGCTACAGGGTATCCTCTATACAGGATGGCACAATGTTCCTCTCTTTTCAACTCATAGATGGCAAGCTCGTAAGGAAGAACTGCCCCACACAAGTCACCGAGCTCGTGGTGGACCTCATAGGAAAATGTGTGGAGGGAATGCAGATGAATTGGGCAAGTTACCTCGTCAATGAACTAGAGAAAGACTGTCGTGAAGCTCAGGATCAGGGATATGGATTCCACTTCAGTTGGTTGATTGTTTTGATCATATTTGTCACTTGGAAAATGCCTGAAGGAGCCACCTTCCTGGAGATCGAACCCTCGGAGCCGTTGGCTGCTAGGTTCTCTACCTTATGTTACACCAACGACATGTCGAAGCAATGGTAGTCCAACGCTATGTTCCATGCATATTATCAACAACTGAAGGTTTCCATTGAAGCATTTCGGTGCATTACACCATGCACCTTGCACCAGTATAGACCGATAGCCAATTTTTGTGTAGATCCTCACTTTATCTATATCACTACGCACATATATGAGAGCAAGGAAGAGTTACAGTCATACTACAAGATAACAGATGAAGACATGGAGTAGATCACAAAGAAATGCCCAAAGGAATTCCTTGTACCTATCATTGATGCAGAACTCTTTGACACTGACACCAAGGAAGCCCCATGGTCACCCGGTTTGAGCATGTTGGACAATTCAGTGGGACAAAGAAGAAGAAAAAGAAGGAGGAAGTCCAGAAGATAGATACTAATGAGGAGGAAAATGCCTCTAAAGAAAATGGATCTGGACCGCTAAGAGGAGGAGGAGATAAAGAAAATGGACAAGGAGAATGGGATGAAGGAGAAAAGAAAGGAGAAGGCGAAGCCACACCATTGAAAGATCCCCCTGCTGAAACAATAACACCGCAGAAGAGGAAGGTTTCTCCACAGAAACCGTTAGCAAGAAAGAAGACACACACCAATAATCCCCAGTTAGAGGCCACGCTCATGGAGGATGACATCAGTTTGGTCCGCAGAAACATGGAGGATGCTTCCAAGGACATCTCACAGAGATATGGAGCGAAGAAGGATGAAATATATGGCAGGATTGAAAAGGAATTGAACGAAATAGAACAAGTTATTCGTTCGGTCTGCGCAGTACCTACTGCGTCACAGATTGTAGAATTAGGGGATGAACCAAACCAATTGAGAAGACTTGTAGACGTGACAAAGGCTCAACTTCAAAAAATCTAGGAACATAAGGAGAAGGCTACTGAAGCCTTGAAATAAGATAAAGAGGAAGTTTTAGAGCAATTATGAGTAGCGCGATACTGTGTAACCACCTATGAAAATGAGAAAGAAGAGTTTCGGGCGATGCTCCAGGAGGACAAAGAGAAGCTACAGAGAGAAAAGGACCAGTTGCTCATAGAGAAGAATGAGGTCAAAGAAGCAGTACATAGGGCATGTCTCTCTGTGCCAGGCTTGGCACAGGAGGAAAAAGAAGCGATCGAGGCTCAAGTAGTGAAGCTTGCTGAGACCATGCAGCAGCTTCAAGTGAGGATAACAGAGTTGGATATCCAAGAAGTGCCAAGAAATCCATAGGAGGTGTGTGATCAAAGAGAGGAAGCTTCTAAGAATGTAGTTGTAAGAATCAGATCCCTCGCCTTAGAATGAAAACAACTGAGCGATGGAAGCACACAGACATACGAATGCCTCGCAGAATATCCAGAGCTAAGGAAACTGGAAGTGCAGTTACAGCAGGTGCAACAACAGGCATCCTCCGTGCAGGTGCATATGAAGTTACTCACCGCAGTCGAAAGAATGAATATATCTTAGGAACAATGTGCAGTGCAATAGAAGATCACTACCCTCCAGGGAAGGGTAATGAAGTCACGCAGAAGCTACAACCTGTGCAAGATGAAGCCTGCAAGGTGTTCAAAGAAATTGAAGGACAAGGCTCGCAATTGGACCAAGTTGTTGCATCAGTAGAACAATGCCTGAAAGGGCCTGTTACAAAGTAGATGATCTAGGAGCTCATTGAGCAAGAGGCTCAGGAAAAGAAGCAAGTCGAGGAATCTCGAGCGAAGCTCGAGGCCTTCGAAGTAGCGTTGTCCAAACCTGAGTGACTCAGAATGAGTCACAAGTGAGTGTTGGGGGCATGTTGGCCCTCGACCAAGTTTTGAGTAAACCTTGGTCAGGTTTGAACACCTTTTGGGCTTCGACAGGCTGGTCAAATATGGATCACCTAGGGGAAGAGGAGATTGTGAATCTCAATTATTTTGTGGGCTAGGGTTTGTGTAATGGGTTATGGGATGTCGGCCATGTGTTCTCCCATGTATAGGCCTTTTGTTAGGGATTTTAAAAGTATAAATAAGTGTAATAATGTATGATAGAGAGAGGGATGTAGTGGGTTTTGATAGTATCTAAGTGAAAGTGGTTCTTAGTTTCTTTATGCAACAAAATGTGTATGTAAGGCTTTATGCTCGATAGAGAAGTTGGCTCTGTGCCTTGAACTAGCTTAGGGAAGGAGGATCTAGTGCTCAGTGCATAGATATCCTGTCTGGTGTGAATCTCGACTCTATGGATTAGTGAACAAGAGAAACTAAATGTAAGAGATTGAGGAATAATAAAGAAGACGAAGAAGTTGGTGGACGTAGCCCCACACTGGGGTGAACCACGTATATCTTGTGTCTTTGATTTTCTTTGTGCTTTGTTGGTTATGTTCTAAATCTGCTTAGTGCATTGAATGTTATGTATGATAGATAGATATGTTGTTTCTTAGTGATTTTTTTGTGTTAAGGATGAATGAATGTATATCTAACTCAGTGTTGGAAGATTGGTTGTTGTCATTGATGTCAACCCTAGTCAGTGGTTTTGGAGCGCAATATTGATGAAGGTATTTGGACATGAAGGACAATGCACATGTAGATACAACACCCATGGATGGATAGTATACATAATGTTGTTTCCAGTGGCATGTGGCATGTCACGTGGATCCTCATGGTTAAGGAGAAATGATTTTTTGAAGATGGCAAAGTGAATTGAAGAAGGAAGTACATGTAGGCCCTGAAGATAATTAAAGAAAAGAATTACAAAATAAGAAAGTGTCAGGTCAGCCCTAATGTTAAAAGGAAGTGACATAAATGGTACAAATAAATATCATTATACATTCATTTGATACACAAGTCGAATTTCAAAGGAAATCAGAAGTGAAGAAGGCCGGATTTCAATGGAGGATGAAGTCTTTTGGTGATGTGTTCTAAGGTATGTTATTTTCAGGTCATCTTACCATTTTCGCGATAAAATGTTTTCTAGAACGATTCAGATGGTGAAATTGCTATGCTATTGAGACGACATATCAGGATACCTATGGTAAACATTTCATCTCTTGATTCGCTATAATTATGGAGATACACTTTGTGGAAGATAGGGTTTTTGACTAGTCCTGAAGCTAGTCAATAAACAGGTGTTCTGGGTAAAATAGTCATAACTGCTTCATAGAGAATCCAAATGCAGTGGTACCAATTTCATTGGAAAGAGTACATACTTTATTTTCTTTTTTGTGAGTTTTAGAATCTAATGTTAAATATTGAGCACGGGGAATTCTATACAAGTTCTCTCTCCTGAATAAAACAGACTTGAATAAAGTCTATCATTCTTTCTATAACTTCTTTTTGGGGAGGATTCAAGGAGTGAAAATTGGAGGAGTTTCAGAGAATATATTGAGTAATATTATCTATAGGATCAGAGTAGTCCAAGAATTGAAGAATTATAAAAGTTGAAGAAGTCTCGGGAAGCATTCTCAGGCTCTATGTGATGGTTGGTTGATGGTGATGATTTAATGTAAAGTTTTGTTATATCTCATATATTCTTGGGTGGAAGGAAGGGGCAAGGATGGAGAGGTCAACCCTCTCTTGATATTGGAGGATTGTATATTCCTCTTGGATGTTTATCCATCCCTTTATATTTGGAAGTTGTAGCTACTTTTGGAAGTCATTACTTCCCTTGAACAAAAACTATTGATTATTTCCCATATATTGTGCATGGTGTATTATGGTGTATTGGTGTAACTCTTATACTATTGTTCTTTTCTCATTGGATAAAATTTAATAGTTTAAGCATAAGTTGAAAAGGTTTTTAAATTGTACTTGATACTGATTCAACCCCCTCTCAGTATCAGCAATTGGTATCAGAGTGGGTTACCTTCAGTACAGTTTAACCACTAGAAGGAAGATCCTAAGACGAAATGGAAGACAAAATTCCAAATGGGATTCCACCATTTAATGGAAGCAATTTTGAATACTTGAGTAATAGAATGGAAACTTACTTGAAAGCTCTTGGGGAAGATTTTTGGTTCTCAGTTGCTTCAGGATACAATGCTTTGAAGAAACCAAAGACTGCAACTCAGAAGGAAGCAAAAAGGAACAAAAAATTGGCAATAGATACCTTCTTGGATGGATTGACAGATTCAATGAAATCCAAGGTGGGATCATGTGCATCATCAAAATAGATTTGTTACAAGCTACAAGACCTTTATGCAAGGGAAGACGCAGAAGAAGAAGAAGAAGTTGAAGAAAATTACAACATCTCAGATTTCAAAGAAGCAAATAGAGGTTAGTTCTTTTGGTTTAATTGTGAAGAAGTAGGACATGTTGAATTTGAATGTCCTCATCCAAGGGTTGAAAGATATGACACTGAAGAAGAAAATTCCAATGAAGAAGAATAAAATCATGAAGCAGAAATTATTCAACAAGAAGATGAGAATATTAAAAAATTGAAGCATGTTGAGATT
The DNA here is from genome assembly GCA_009831015.1 of Picea engelmannii. Classification (NCBI taxonomy): domain Eukaryota; kingdom Viridiplantae; phylum Streptophyta; class Pinopsida; order Pinales; family Pinaceae; genus Picea; species Picea engelmannii. The sequence goes on from ML796394.1 coordinate 115,416, forward strand.
GAAAATAGCAAGCTCAAAGAAACGCATAGAAAACTAAGAAGTGAATTGGGTAGTTGTGAAAAGACAGTTGTAAGCTTGAAGAAACAATTAGAATACTTTGAGAAACTAAGAGAGGAAAACATTTCCTTGAAAACTCTACTCAAAGAAGAAAGAATAATAGGAGAAGTAAGGAATGTCCAAATGATGAAGAAAGAACAATATTGTGAGAAACTTGAACAAGAAGTTGTCTCATTGAGGAAGATCTTAAGAAACTCTCAAGTGCCAAAAGACTTAACACATATTGGATGCATGGGTGAAAATTCTTACAAAGAATATGCAAATACCAACAAGAAGGTTGAAGAAAGAGATACACAGACAGTTGATGAGAAGTGGACCAGGATACCAAAAAGAAGGAATGATTACAAAATAGATGAATATCCAAGAAGACCTCCTACCTTCAGGAATCAAAGAAGCTTCAATCAGTATGAAGGAAACTACAAAAGAGTAGATCATGAACCTAGATGGACTACATCACAAAGAATGCCACTTACTCCAAGGTATCAAAATTTCTTTCTTGGTCATTGTTATACCTGCAAAAAATTTGGACATAAGGCAATTAATTGCAGAATCAATGAAAGGAAAAAATATGCAAGAAACATGAATGGTGTAAATAGAAGATATGGAAATAATCATGGATTTGTCAACAAAATTTATAATTCATTTTCACCATTGATGGACAAAAATATTGTATACTACAAATGTAATTATCTTGGTCACAAAGCACGAGATTGCAGATATATGAATGAAGATGTCTCTATGCCAACCACAGTATCGAGAAGGAAAGAGATTCCAAACAATGAAGATTGTCGAATATCATTAATCGATGAACAATGTACATAATAAGATGAATGGTACATAGACAATGGATGTTCTTCACACATGACCGGGGATCAAGACAAATTCATCAGCTTGAAGAGAAAGGGTGGCAATGTTGCATTTGGAGATGACTCATCTACCAAAATACTTGGAGAAGGTGTAGTAGAGATTGGAAGAAAAAATGTACAAGAAAAGAATTTCGTATTGGTTGAAGACTTGAAGCATAATTTACCCAGTGTTAGTAAAATGTGTGATAAAGGATACACTCTTATGTTTGACTCTCGAAAATGTAAAAGCAGAGAAAATAACTTAGGAAGATTGGTTGCAACTGCAACAAGAAGACTAAACAACATATACATCCTAGACATGAAGAAGACAGAGAAGACAGAAGCCACACAAAAGGATTCCAAGGAAGAAAAAGTCCCAAGGACCAAAAATAAGGATGAAGTATTATTGAGTGCCACATGTTTAGGGGGAGCATCCCTAAGGAAGAAGGTTGCCTTTTTCCATTAAACTCAGGGGGAGAAGCCCTACGCTTTGCCATTGATGTCAAAGGGGGAGAGAAATTGGGATCATGATGATAGGGGGAGCATGAGTGTTGCCATCAATGAAAAAGGGGGATATTGTTGGAAGATTGGTCGTTGTCATTGATGTCAACCCTAGTCATTCTTTTCAGACCGCAAGATTGATGAAGGTATTTGGACATGAAGGACAATGCAGATGAAGATACAACACCCATGGATGGATAGTATACTTCATGTTGTTTCTGGCGGTATGTGGCACATCACGTGGATCCTCATGGTTGAGGAGAAATGAATTTTTGAAGATGACAAAGTGAATTGAAGAAGGAAGTACATGTAGGCCCTGAAGATAATTAAAGAAAAGAATTACAAAATAAGAAAGTGTCAGGTTGGCCCTAATGTTAAAAGGAAGTGACATAAATGGTATAAATAAATATCATTATAAATTCATTTGATACAAAGTCAAATTTCAGAGGAAATCAGAAGTAAAGAACACCGGATTTCAATGGAGGATGAAGTCTTTTGGTGATGTGTTCTAAGGTATGTTATTTTCAAGTCATCTTACCATTTTCGCTATAACTTTTTTTCTAGAACGATTCAGATGGTGAAATTTCTATGGTATTGAGATGACATATCAAGGTACCTTTGGTAAATGTTTTAGATCTTTGTTCACTATAATTATGGAGATACACTCTATGGAATATAGGGTTTTTGACCAGTCCTGAAGCTAGTCAATAAACATGTGTTCCAGATAAAATAGTCATAACTGCTTCATAGAGAATCCAAATGAAGTGGAACCAATTGAATTAGAAATAGTACAGACTGTAATTTATTGTGTGTGAGTTTCATACTATGATGTTAAAAATTGAGTGCGGGGCATTCTGTACAAGTTCTCTCTCCTGAATAAACCATAATTGAATAAATTCTATCATTCTTTTTATAACTTATTTTTGGGGAGGATTCAAGGAGTGAACCTTGGAGGATTTTCATAGAATACATTGAGTAATATTATCTATAGGATCAGAGTATTCCAATAATTGAATAGTTACAAAAGTTGAAGAAGTCTCGGGAAGAATTATCAGGCTCTATGTGATGGTTGTTTGATGGTGATGATTTAATGTAAAGTTTTATTATCTCTCATATATTATTGGGTGGAAGGAAAGGGAAAGTATGGAGAGTTCAACCCTCTCTTGATATTGGAGGATTTTATCTTCCTCTTGAAGGTTTATCCCTTCATTTATATTTAGAAGTTGTAGCTACCTTTGGAAGTCATTACTTCCCTTGAACAATAACCATTGATTATTTCTCATATATTGTGCATGGTGTATTGTGGTGTATTGGTGTAACTCTTATACTATTGTTCATTTCTCATTGGATATAATTGAATGGTTCAAGTATAAGTTGAAAAGGTTTTTAAATTGTACTTGATACCGATTCACCCCCCTCTCAGTATCAACACTCAGTTCTATGTGCTAAGTGGCTAAAATGATTGGTCTTTGTTGTTACTGCGCCAATCTCTATTAGGGTATGTTTTGTGATGTTATTAAAGCTAATGAACTAATGAATATCACCTTCTAAGTGTTGATAGAGTACTCTATGAAGTGTTATCATCACATATCTGTGTCCCATCTTGGTTACAGACACCCTTGTCCTGTAACCCCCCTTGCTTCTACCTCGGGTGAGACTTTGCCTTCTTTCCAGGTGTTGCCAAAAGGGCCAGTAGTTAGGGTTTTTTTGGTGAATTGTTAAGCGTTGAACCCTGGGTCTGTCCCTGTGCCAACAATATGTTGAAATGATGCATACATGAATAATGATATTTCATTTTTATTTGTACCCTTGAATAGATGAAAATGACTTGGACTGTTAGGATGCAAAGCTTTGAAAATATAATGTACATGAAAACTAACAATTTGTTTGTCTGAGGAATGTTGAAATTGTAGGAAGAAAAGGGTCTTGGATATGGCAGTGTTGTAAGCCCATAAGGAAGATAAATTTCCTGCTGATCCAAACTAAAAGGAATGATATTTCCTTTTTGAGCAAATGAATTTGATTGTTAGTATGCACAATTTTGAAGTTTTTTTGTGAGCCACAACAAGTGTGCAATGAATATATAATGTGCATGAGAACTAACAATTTATTTGGCTACGAAATATTCAAATGGTAGGAAGAAAGGGTATTGGATATGGTAGTGTTGTAAGCCCATAAGGAATATCAATTTCCTGCTGAGCCAAACTGCTATGGGAAGGAAAGTCCCATACTTGTGAATCTGGTTCCTATGAAGAACAAGTATGAAACTAAATGTGGAATTTGGAAATATGTGGGTGACAGATTTGCAAGAAAATTTTGAATTTTAAAATGATGATAATATCTCATAATTTATGTATACCTGTGATACGGATGAGACGAAAAATATCTTTCAATGGAGGACAAATGAAGGCTTTCAAATATGGAAATCATGAAAAAGACTACTGTTGAGACATGAGAACTCTATGGTAAGCCATGATCGCCCTAGAATATATTGATTTGTGGTAACACAAGCCAGAGGGACACTTTGGAAGAGCAAGTGAGAGGGATTCCTTGAATGTAAGGTTCAATGAATTCTTTATAACTCTTCTTGTGCAAGAAATCCTTGGCAAGGCAATATGGATCTCCTGAGGGACTGTATAGCAAAGAAGGGGATGCCTAAGCCTAGGCCTAGAGGGTGAGTGACCGCAAGGAAGAGGAGACTTTGATAATTCTTATAAACTATTGATTGGCATCATGCACACAATGGGTGTGTCAAGGAAAAATAATGATCCAAGATAACAAGTCATCTATATGGATGCAAATCCACGAACTGCACAGATAAGTATTGTGCTATATTATTAAATTTTTCCTCTTGAATTTTACAAAACAGTAAGATGTTTTCACATGAAATTGTGATTAATATGCTTGTTGTCCAAAATTTATGAAGGAAGGTGATTAAGGCCAAGGATATGGAAAGGACCTGGCCAATAAAGGTGATCAAGATTTCTGAAGCAGCTGAATGAAAAAGGCATGCCACATGTTACCGAGAAATAACATCGATGATGATGTTCCTTTGAAGGGGGATGGGATTGTAATACCCATGTTTCCCCCATCTTGTAATTAATCATTATTTATGATTACCATGCTATGGCATGTGAACAATGTAAATGTATTATTGTTTATATTTCGAAAAAAGTAACTATGGGCGTGAATCCTTGAAGTATTGGCCATGATATCATTAGAGGAAAGAGTGAAGAAACTGTAGAGAGGGTTCATTATGTCAAAATGACCCAAATTCTCTTTGCTGAAATAATAAGCCTCATACTGATCCCAACGAAAAATAATTTAATGGCAAAAGTACTGGTGGTTGAACAATCAACTACCCTAATGAATGGAAGCATGGAGGGTCTGGCTGAGGAGACAGAAAAATGTCAGTTGAAGGTATGATAGAGCATAGTTTCCTTAGGTTGGGTGTGGCATAAGTTCCTTATGGAAGAAGGAAGAGGAGAGACGAGGAGGCCTCCAAAAAAAAAAAGGAAGGAAAAAGGAAGATAGGGAGGAGGTTGGCTTCTATCGAGAGAACAAAGAGAAATCAAGAACAATTCAGGAGCTAGAACAAAGAAGGTCACGCAATTGATGTTGTGGAAGCATCTGATAAACCTCAAAGATGTCATGGTTAAGAGGATTCAGAAAGAAGGAGAGCATATGATTCTCTCAAGTTCAAAAGAATAACTGAAAGGTTAAGTTGTTTTGTTACATGAGAGAACCCGAGGAGGAACTTTGTCTCTAAGGAAGAGAATTGCTAGAAATAATGCACGATCACATGCAATAGAAATATCAAGGAACTCATGGAAGTTTTTTGAATTTCAGAATAGAATACTTGAAGCCTAGACTGGAGAAAAAGAGGTTCGCGGGCTTGGTGTTGGCTGGAAAGAAACCGGTGCTGGAAGGTGAAGGCGTCAAGGAACAATGCAGTTGTGAAGGGACTCTCTTGCACAGAGGAAATCCAATTGGGAAGGCATCTGATAAATCCCGTGGAGGTCCTAAGCTCATTGTGGTATAATGGAGTGTTGGCCCTTGACCAAGTTTTGAGGAAACATTGGTCGTGTTTGACCATTTTTGGGACTTCGACAGGCTGGTTGAAGACGAAGCACCCAAGCGAAGCGGAGATCACAGGATCTTGCCCATTTTGTGGGATTTTGGGGATTTTAGGGTTTATGTAATGGGTATGGGATGTTAGTCCATGGGTTTACCCATGATTAGGACTTTTTGTAATGTATAAATAAGTAGCTAGGCGATGTAATTAAGTGGGTGAAAAAGAGGTCATTGGCTTAGTCCATGACTAGAGTATGTTAATACTTGGAGAGCTAAGTGAAAGTGATTGTAAGAGGCTTTGTGCATGGACTATGTAAGGATTTGGGCCCTGAACTAATTCGGGGAAGGAGGATCTGGTGAGGTGAACACATATCTCTTTTCCTTTGTGGAGTTGGCTCAGTGGCTTGGTGCATATAATAAGATTGAAAGAGACTAATAAATAAGAAAAAGAATTGGTGGATGTAACCCCACACTGGGGTGAACCACGAATATCCTGTGTTGATGTGATTTGTGCAATGATGTTCATGTCATTTATGTGTTTATCTTCTCAATGCACTAATATTTATATATGTTAGATAGATGTATGGATTCTTAGTGCTCTATTAATGGTAAATGAATCCTAGATCTGAGTTAATGCTATGTGCTAACTGATTGGAAAGTACTTGATCTTGGTTGTTACTACATTGTTCTGTATTTAGGGTTTCATCTGTGGTGTGAATGGGATTTATGAACTGATGCATATTGAATAGATAAGTGCTCTGTTAAGTGTTATAATCGCATATCAGTGTACCATCTAGGTTGTAGACACTTGAGTCCTGCAACCCCCCCTTCCTCTACCTTGGGTGAGACTTCATTTTCTTCACAGGTGTTGGAGAAAGGGTCGGTAGTTAGGGTTTTGTTGGTGCGCTCTTGAAGCATTGAACCCTAGGTCTACACTTGTGCCAACAAGGAGACTTCTACTTCTACTAGAGAGGTGGAGGAGAGTAACCTCCCCGATACCTTTCTTGACTTTGGAAAGAGAACCCAGAAAACCTGACCTAAGAAGAGGGTCGTGAGTTTGATGTGGAGCGAGCATCTGATAAACCTCGTAGAGTCTCTGACAAAGAGAGGATCTCTGAGAATTTGTAGAAGTTTCCCTAGTGATATCATGGCTTAGCATGGGGGTGGCCAGAGTGCTCAGAGTGAATGCCTCTAGGCCTACGGTTGGATGGAAAGGAAAACACCCACAATCAATTTGGTAGTTGTAACTTGCAATGAAAATAAATACTTCATATACCCTATGTAATTGAACTAAAATGAAATGGTTGAATGCATGTATTGTGTCCAAATGTGCCTCGTGTGAAATTGATTTTAATAATGCTTGTTTGTTCTTCTACAAACTGTTGCATTTGAATGGTTGTAAGATGACAAGTTTGGCCTCTGTATTGGTTGTAAAATCATCAAAGGGATTACTCAAAAGATCAAATTCACAATTCTAGAGTTGGGATAGACTCTACCGGACCACTACAGTCCTATTGATCCCTCAAAAATACCTTTCCCTGTTATAGAATTTGAGTTATGTGAATGGAAGGCGCTTCCTTCAAACCAGCCGTCCAAGTGACCATGGGTTCAATTCCATAGACTTAACTAAATATTGGATAACATTTAAGAGTGTATCCCTCTAGGGCTTGTCAAATTCCCATATGAATGAGACCCTGGAACCATGCACTACACTCCAAGGGATCTAAGCCCTCTGCAATTTGGGACTTTGGAGGTTTGAAGCTCCGAGGTGAATGAATATTGAAATTTCCTAAATGCGTCAAAGGTGACTTGTCGAACCGATAACTTGAAATTTTTCCGACAATTGGCGATCATTCACCCATTATCATGGGATTCATCCCCTTGTTAAACCTTGAACAACTTCTCGGTCAGGAGGTAACATGATTTGTTGATCTAAGAACTTTCGGGACCCTTCCTGACCATCGGATGCAAGCCATGGTCATTTTGTGTTGATCCACTCTGGGAGAAAAAGGGTGTTAAATGATCAGAACCTATGAATGTCGAAACTGCTAAGTAATGTTGGACGTGGATATAAGGATCCTTCGGGACCCTTCTCAACCATTATATCAGGCCTAGTGGAAGGATAGAGTAAGCGATACTTGTTGGAGATACTTCTCACACACCTAGGATTTCTTTTTCCTAAGTTTTTCCTTGTGTTTATTAGTCATTATTCAGTCTCCTATATTTTAGGGAGAATATTCCTCTAGGAGAATATTCTCTTCAGTTCACAGTTCAGTTTGATTAGTTGAGTGGAGTCTAGATGCCACAATGGGATTATCACCATTCAGCATTGGGATCATCACTAGCTAATGTGCATTTTCCTTGGGATCACCACCAGACTAGTGCATTACTAATGATTACCTAATCTCCTCCTCACTTCACTTTGTTTTAGTCAGTTCACTGAAGACTGAAAGACTAGTTAACTCAGACTAGGTGGTAGTTCACTCCCGTAACTACCTGAGAGACTAGACTAGGTGGCAATTTACTCTTGTAATTGTTGGTGTGTGTCCATATCACTCTATACCACCACTATGGAACATTTATTTCTCCTCTAGTGCACATTAATTGATTTATATAGAGTATATCATGTGTAAATTATCATTCATTCATTTGGTTAATGAGAATTATTCCATTCTTTCTCTTCTACTTCTATTTTCTCATATTTTCTCTACAATTGTGTATGTCAATTCCTAGCTATATCTATTCTATGTAGGTTCAACACATTTACATGGTATCAGAGCTGATGGACTGCTAGGGAAAATACACACCAAATTATTTCCGTAGATACCTAAGATTGAAGATAGCGGAAAAATGGAATTTTCAAAAGAATTCATTCTTACACCGTACAATTTCTTTGCATGGAAGGAGAATATGATAATGCATCTTCGAGGTAGAGGATTATACTGGTTAACCATGAACACAGAGACAAAACCAACATCAGCCATAGAAAAATCCAAGTATCTAAATCTAATGGATGAAGCATTTGGAACAATTTGCAGTCTCATTTCTCCTAAACCCCTCTTTCACATATCCTCCTGTAAAACCCCCAATGAAGATTGGACCACCATGGAAGGTGTTTTTGGAAAAAATGACAATATGAGGGGACACATGATCAAGGTGGAATTTCTCACATTGGATCCAAAAACCTTCGATAATCTCCAAGATTTCTTTACCAAATATAAGGATTTGTTTTCGAAACTCAAGGCTTGTGGGGTTGATAAATCTTAGGAGAAAAAAATGGTTCTCACCATTATCTCCAAACTTGGTCCAGAATACTCAGTGTTTTTATCCACATTTCATTCAGTTAGGTTTTCCTATGGATCTACATGTACGATTCCCTCTCTTGAGGAATTTATCAAGTCTCTGACACAAGAGCAGAACAAGCTCATCAATATGGGAAAAATCAAAGGCACATGCACTTACTGTGCAATATGGCAGCGGTCATCAATATCAAAAGTCTAAAGACAAAGACAAAAGGAAAGTACATGAAAATCCAAAGAAGGAAGGGTACTAAAAAACCTTCAACGATGCCTCCGGATCCAAAGATGGAAAGGGAAGAAAAGGGAAGAAATGCACTTACTTCCATAAATGATTCCATCCATAATATGCATGTATGCAGAAATATATAGATCTAATGACCCAAATACTTCATCAAAACAACCTTGGAGATCGCATCCCCGAGGGTGCCAAGAAGAAGAATCCAGAAGATCATAATACCAAGAAAGGAAATTCTATTCATGTTGTGATTGCCATCAACTCCTCTCCTGATGCTTGCATCATAGATTCAGGTGCATCACACCACATGGCTTCCACAAAAAAAGTCTATTCTTTATTGGATTCATGCAAAGGTCCTCCTATTCTGATGGGGGACAACTCTCCAGTGGAGGTCACCAACAAAGGAAGAATTGAACTCACAAATGGAAGATTCGAGAATGTGCTTCACGTTCCAAAAATTTCTGTCAATCTTCTCTCCATGTATCAGATGACAAACTCTAGCACTGAAAAGAGATTCATATTCACACCTGATGCGGTGGATATCTCTGACATGCAAACCAATTCCAGGGTTGCTATCGGTGAGGTCTAGGTAATGAACCAGATTATGCATTACTACTTACCCATGCTGATGAAAGAAGTAGGATATGTCATGAATGATTCGAGCATTTAAATTTCAGATATATGCAACAACTTAGCAAGAAGGGAATGGTTGATGGTCTACCTAACATCCACTTCTCTAAAGGAATTTGTGAGGGGTCGGTTCTTGGAAAACACCGTCAAGAGAAATTCGACAAAGGAAAGACTCATAAGTCTTCCTCTCCTTTAGATCTGATCCATAATGACCTCATGGGACTTTTTCCGCATCCATAAATCAGTAAAGCAAGGTATGTTCTCATTTTTGTTGATGATTTCTCATGCTTCACATGGAGTTTCTTTCTCAAGAAAAAATCAGAGGTCTTTCAACACCTCAAAGATTTCAAATCCCTTGTTGAGACACAGTTAGGAAAGAAAATCAAAGTCCTATGAACATATAACGAGGGATATTATTTCAACCATGATACACATAATATTTTTCATGAGGTAGGGATTCAGTTGCAGCACACGACTCCCTATACTATGAAGAAAAAGGAAGTTGTTGAGCAGAAAAATAGATCTCTAAAAGAGATGGCATCTTGCATGCTACATGCAAAGTCACTTCCACAGAGTTTATGGTATAAAGAACATAATTGTGCAACCTAAATCCAAAACCAATATCTCCGTAGATATGTCAAGGATAATACCCCTTACGAGGCTTTGAGCGGCCTCAAAGCAGAAGTGGACCACTTCCATATTTTCGGTTCACATGCATGGGCCAAAATTCCCTGAGAAGAGGAAGGAAATTGATCCACAAGCACAGAGTGTATCTTTGTTGGATACCTTGATAGTGTGAAGGGATACATAATCATTGATCTTTTCTCAGACCAGCTCATCATTGAGCAAAGTGTCTAATTCAAGGAAAGTGTCTCGCATGTAACTCAACAACCACATGAAACCACTTTTGTTCTTCCACCTGTCAGAGATGATGAGCATGCAAATCCTGAATCGTATTCAGATGAGAGTTCTGATTCAGAGGATTCAGATGATCAAGATACAGAGTCAATATAGTTAGATGCAGATTCAGTGCATCTAGATGCAGATGCAGAGCCAGAGCAGAGGCCCAAGTGGGACAAGACTACTCTTCATGATGCAGGGGATATTGTTGGGGATCTAGATGATACTAGTAGGACTCAATATGATTTCGAGGAGCCTCCTCTTGCACTCATTTCCAATGAACTTATGCCACCCAAGAATATTTTCTTGGTTCAGTATTCAGATCCACACTCCTATGGTGAGGATGTTGGAAATCCCTTTTGGGGATATCCATGTAGGAGGAGTACAACTCCCTCCTCGAGAAACAGAGTTGGGATTTGGTTCCCTTGAAACTTGTCAGGTGAAGATGGGTCTACAGGACCAAGAGCACAGTTGATGGACATGTTAGTAGATACAAATCCATGCTAGTTTCCAAAGTCTTTCAACAAGTGCATGGCATTGACTATGATGAGACCTTGGCTCCAGTAGCAAAGATGGATTCCATACTTTTGGCACTTTCCATTGAGGAAGCCAATGGATGGGAAGTCCATCATATGGACATGAAGAATCCATTTATTCACGACGATCTCTCTAAGGAGTTATATATGGAGCAACCCCAGGGATTTATGTAGGATTCATCTTTGGCTTGTCGACTGAAGAAGTCTCTTTATGACCTCAATCAAGCTTCGAGGGCATGGTATGCCAAGATAGAATCCTACCTATTGTCACAAAACTTTGTATGTTGTAAGTCAAAACAAAATGTTTACATGCTCAGGATGACTATTTTACTTTTACTCCTAGTTTTGTATGTTGATGATTTGTTGATCATTGATTTCTCGAATTCAGCGATTGTTGTAGTCAAGAGGATTTTGCATGACAGGTTCTTCATGATGGACATGGGTCCATTACATTTCTTCCTTGGACTAGAGATCAGTCAGGATGCATCAAGCATCAAACTGTCTCAGGCCAAGTATGCATGAGATATCCTTGAGAGATTTCACATGACATACTACAAGTTTGCTTCAACTCCTTTCCTATCATGAGTCATACTTGAGGATGGCGGGGACACTCCACTGGTTGACAACACACTATACAAAAAACTAGTGGGGAGATTTTTGTATCTAACACACTCTAGACCATACATGCAGTTGGATCAGTCTCCAGGTGCATGTAGGAGCTGCATGAGCTACATTGGAAGGATGCAAAGTGTATCATTCAATATGTACAGGGAACCATCACCTTTTGGATTCACTATTCAGTAGACTCTACATTGGACCTCATTGGGTTCACTGATTCTAACTAGGTTGGTGATAACATTGATCGCAAGTTCACATATGGTTACTCACTCAGTATCAGTTCCAGGCCTATCCATTGGTCAAGAAAGAAGCACGTTTCTATTTCTCTATATTTAGTCAAGGCAGAGTATAGAGGGTTAGTTAACATAACCATTCAGTCTATGTGGCTACAAATTTTTCTCATTGAGTTGGGCATTCAGTTTCATTGGTAGATAGTCATCTAGTGTGAAAACCAGAGCACTCTGAAGTTTTGCAGATATCCAAGTCAAATGTAGAGGAAGAATCACATCGAAATCCACATGAAATACATCTGGTACTTAGTACACGAGGGGATCATCGACCTTTAGTTTTGTCCTTTAGTAGAACAGACTACATACATCTTCACCAAGACCTTCATTGAGCAAAAATTTCATTCTCTGTACAGTCGTCATGGACTGAAGGACACATTTGCCTAACAACTGTCAGTTCTGGTTTTTACATACATTGTACTTTGAGGGGGGGTTTTCCCATGAGTTTTTCTTTCTTTCCTAGTTTATTTCAGTGTATCTTTTGTATTTGGGTACCTAACATGGCCTCATTTCCAGGACCCATTTTTCATTTTCACCATAGTGATGTTCAGGGGGGGTGTTGGATATACTTCACACACACCTAGGATTTATTTTTCCTAAGGTTTTCCCTATGTTTATTAGTCATTATTCAGTCTCCTATATTTTAGGGAGAATATTCCTCTAGGATAATATTCTCTTCAGTTCACACTTCGGTTTGATTAGTTGAGTGGAGTCTAGATGCCACATTGGGATTATCACCATGTAGCATTGGGATCATCACTAGCTAATGCACATTTTCCTTGGGATCATCACAAGACTAGTGCATTACTTATGATTCCCTAATCTCCTTCTCACTTCACTCTATTTCAGTCAGTTAACTGAGGACTGAGAGACTAGTTAACTCAGACTAGGTGGCAATTCACTCCCGTAACTTCCTCAGAGACTAGACTAGGTGGTGGTTGTTGGAATTACTAATACAACTGAGAGGGGGGGGGGTGAATCAGTTGTCTTTGAGCTTAAACAATTTTAACTCTATTAAAATATTCTTAATCTTTCTTCAAGTGATCATCAACATTATACAGCATATGGACAGTAAAAGTAAAAAGCATCAGTCACACATAAGGTATACACAGAGACAAATTTTCACGAGGAAACCCATAAAGGGAGAAAACCTCTTCTTCTTTGAAATGATAGGCAGTCTTTTAGGTTCTGTACATCATCTCTAATTGAGCACCAACTCAATGTGAGGCTTCTACCTCTGTTTTACAAGCTGCAACTTGTTTGAGAGCACCAACTCTCTGGTTTCTCTAGCACCCACTAGAAGGAAGCACCAACTCCTTGAATATTCCAGCACCAACTGGATGGAAGCACCAACTTCCTGAATGTTCCAGCACCAACTGGATGGAAGCACCAACTTCCAGTTACACAGGCTCCAACCTGTATAACAGAGAACACTTGATCTCCCTTGCACCACCCTGCCACCCTGGTTTCTCTGGCTGCAACCAGATGGAAGCTACAACTTCCTGTGTTCAAGCTCCCACTTGAACCTCTGAGGACAACAGTCCTCCCAAGCACCTCCCAACCTCCCTAGAGTATTAAGGAATGAATACACAGACAACTACACTGATAAATCAATTCTTACCACTCTTTCTCTGTTCTGTAAGTCTGATCTTCTACAAACTATTCTGCAATTCTTCTCTTCCTCTGTCTGTTCAGCAGGTCTGCTCTGCATCAACTTTTTATGTCATTCTTCTCTGCTTCACCTTGCTCTGTTATTATTCTCTACCTTTGATTTCACTCTACACATATGCTCAATTTCATACAATGCATCCTCTCCTTTTCCCTTTCTTACAGTTTCATTCTTTTTCATCCAGAACAACCAACCATTCACATTATGTCTCATTTTCTTTTATACACACCTCCTCGATGGTTCCACTTCGCATTTCCTTAGGAAAAACAAGGAAAATTGTCCTAGCAACTTAAACACTAACTGATTCTCAATCATGAGTCCATTTCTTTTAACAGATTCGTAACTAAGGTGTTAACTGTGAGAGAGAATAGTAACCCTCCGATCACATTCAAGTTTATCCGCACCGTTGGATGAACTTTATTAATCTTGCCTTTAAATCGAATTTCAGCATTTCAACATTCCTTATGTTCAATGTTCTTGTCACTTACAAATCCTGATCCACAAAATTCCGTAATGCAGTCGGATCAACGATCCAGATCATATTTAGATCTGACGGTTCAGATTAAGTCAGGATTTCACTCATCGTGATTTCGACACTTTGGACGTTCGGTGTTTTTGTCACTTCAAATTCCCGATCCTCGACACTCCATAAAGAAGTCAGATCAACAGTCCAGATCACATCTCTATTCAACGACTGTGATTAAATCGTGATTTCACATATCGCGAAATCGGGATTCCTGATGTTAAAAAAACTTTGACATCTCCAACTCTTGATCCCCGAAACTCCGTCAAGGACTGGAATCAACGGTCTAGATTCAACCTTAATCTGACGGCTCAGATTACATTTCGATTTCACATATCACGATATCGGGATTCCTGATGTCAATAATCTTTGACATGTCTAACTCTCGATCCCTGAAACTCCAACAAGGTGTATGTCTGTTGATGTCACATGTGTTAAATAACTACCACGTGTCACCTTGATTCGTGACTTACATGTGCTTGGCATGTTGAATCAGTCTGACACTTGTCATTACCTGGTTGTGCCACGTGTTCCTAGCTGACGTGAGTCAGATCGACGGTTCAGATGTGATCTTCATTTGACGGCTTAGATTACGCTGGGATTTTGCATATCGAGAAATCGAGATTCCTGTTGCATTGTTTCTTTGACATTTCCAACATGTGATCCTCGAAACTCCGAGAGGGAGTCGGATCAACGGTTCATATGTGATCTTGATTTGATGGCTCAGATTACGCTGGGATTTTGTATATCAAGAAATCGGGATTCATGTTGCATTGTTTCTTTGACATTTCCAACATGCGATCCTCGAAACTCCAACAAGGAGTCGGATCAATGGTCCAGAATCAATATTGATCTGACGGCTCAGATGAAGTTGTGATTTTTCCTATTGCAATTATGCTCACTTCTCCTTGCACTTTAAAGAACGTCCAGGTTCTTCTTGATCCAATGATGGTCAGGTCCTGCACTTGGATCTAACGTCTGAGATCTTTCCTCCTTTTCAGTTCGCTCTTCTTGTCTTCATTTAGATCTGATGGCCATCGGGAATTTAGAAAGAGATCTAACGAACACAGTTGATGCTCTTCCCTGATTATCACTGCTCCCTTGATCATCGTTTTTGTACTCAAGCCATCACCACTACTGTACTTTCCATCAATGACAAGTATACGCTTCCTGTAAATATGCTAACAATCCTCTGTACATTCTTCCTGTACTCATGTCATTCGTTGTCTGTTACATATTTGCCAACAATATCCCCCTTTGGAATTGATGGCAATACAGGCACCCGCATGCATTCGGACTCGACTCCAGACTCGACTCTCCTCCCAGACTCTTTTCTCCCCCTTTGACATCAATGTCAAAGAAGAGACATTTTTCCTCTGATCTGTTGCAAAACATACTCCCCCTGTCTACTATAAGCATCTTGGAAATACACTAGATATTCAATAAGTACTCCCCCTGACCATGTGAACAGATTAGACACAAGATATTATAACCCCCAACTTTTGACGAAGATATCCAAAAGGGGTCACTGCTAAAGGTTTAGTAAATATATCAACAATATGTTCTGTAGAAGGTATATAATTCAGTTGAACAATTATGTTTGTAACTTATTCTCTGATAAAATGATACTTGATTGGAATATGCTTAGTCTTGGAATGAAGAACAGGATTCTTGGAGACACTAATGGCACTGGTGTTATCACAATGAATTGGAATGGGATCAGTGTAAGTTACCTTCAAATCTGCAAGCGTTTGTATCATCCATAAGATTTGTGTGCAACAGGTAGCAGCAACAATGTATTCTGCCTCTGTAGTGGATAATGAAATGGATCCTTTCTTTTTACTCAACCATGCAACTAATGAGTCACCCAGAATAAATGCTCCTCCACTGGTGCTTTTTCTCTCATCAACACAGTTTGCCTAGTCTGCATCTGAATAAGCAGTTAACTGGAAATTCTTATTTCTAGGATACCACAGACCATAAGTCATTGTTCCCTTCAAATATTTAAATATCCTTTTGACGGCTACCAAATGACTTTGTTTAGGAGAAGACTGAAAATGATGTACCATTCCAACAGCTTTCATTATATCAGGACGGGATGTTGTGATGTACAGAAGACTGCCTATCATAGAGCGATATGTTCTTTGATCAACATCAGGTGAGATATCATCTTTACTCATCTTGCAACCAACCACCATAGGTGTGCTAACTGTTGAGGAATCTTCCATTTGAAATTTATTCAACATCTCTTTCAAATATTTTTCTTGAGAAATAAAAATTCCTGCAGAGCTTTGTTTTACTTGTAAGCCAAGAAAATATGACATTTCTCCTATCATGGACATTTCAAATTCTGTTTGCATATAGTTAGCAAACCACTGGACAGATGATTCATTAGTATAGCCAAAAATAATATCATCTACATAAACCAAAACAACTAATAAATTATCACCTTCAGACTTAATGTAAAGGTTACTGTCAACAATACCTTTCTTGAACCCTTTTTCTTGTAGAAATTTGTCCAGTCTATAATACCAAGCTCGTGGTGCTTGTTTCAGTCCATATAAGGCCTTCTTCAGATTACAAACATAATTAGGATTATCTGTCAATGAGAATCCTTAAGGTTGCTCCATATATACTTCTTCCTCTAGATCTCCATTAACAAATGCTGACTTAACATCCATCTGATAAAATTTGAAGTTCTTATGACATGAATAAGCAAGAAATATTCTGATAGCTTCCAATCTTGCCACTGGTGCAAAAGTTTCATCAAAGTCCTGACCTTCAATTTGTGCATATCCCTTACAGACCAATCTAGCTTTATTTCTAACAACTTGTCCTTTTTCATTCATTTTATTCTTGAACACCCAT
Organism: Picea engelmannii; assembly: GCA_009831015.1. Lineage (NCBI taxonomy): Eukaryota > Viridiplantae > Streptophyta > Pinopsida > Pinales > Pinaceae > Picea > Picea engelmannii. The sequence continues at coordinate 132,458 of ML796394.1, forward strand.
TTGGAACCTATTACATTCTTATTTTCAGGTCTAGGGACAAGCTCCCAAGTATTGTTCTTCTCAATATGATCAAGCTCTTCATTCATTTCTCTAATCCAATTATCTTCCTGGCTAGCTTCCTCAAAATTTTTAGGTTCAATCATAGACAAAAAGGCAACATGAGATTGTTCTGAGTCTTTAATCAATTTCCTTCTTGTCTGAACTCCTTCATTTATGTCCCCAATTATTTGATTTTTAGGATGATTCTTTCTAATAATTCTGAGAGGTGATTTTGGTTCTTTCTGTTGATTTGTGTCAGTTTGAATATTCGTATATTCATCTGATCCAGACTCTTCTCTTTCTGATTCTTGGACCTGTTCATCTCCATCTTCAACTGTATCTTCTGTTATTGGTTCAATACTGCTTACATTTCTGAAGGAGATTTCTTCATCAACTTTTATATCTATACAATCAACTAGTTTGTCCAGTCTCTTATTGTAGCATCTGTATCCTTTACTATTTGTAGCATAAACCAAGAAGATACCTTCATCAGCCCTGTCATCATATTTGCCAATATTTTCATCATTTTTCTTGATATAACATTTACTCCCGAAAACTTTAAAATGCTTGATTGAGGCAAGTCTACCAAACCAAATTTCATAAGGGGTCTTGTCACTGTGTGGTCTGAGATGAGATTTGTTAAGGATATGAACAGTTGTATGTATTTCTTCCACCCAATATGTCTGAGGTATGTTTCTTTAATTGATCATTGATCTTTCCATTTGCTATACTGACCTATTCTGTCTCTCAACAACTCCATTTTGCTGTGGAGTCCTTGGAATTGTGTACTCTCTTTTGATCCCATGCTTATCACAGAACTCTTTGAAGTTTCCTGAACTGAACTCTCCTCCTCTATCAAACCTTATTGCCTTTAATTTTTTTCCCGTTTGATTCTCAGTCAGAGCCTTAAATACCTTGAATTTTTCAAATGCTTCAGATTTTTCTTTCAAGAAGGCAACCCAAGTTAGTCTAGAATAATCATCAATAATCAACATAAAGTAATTTTCTTTACCTATACCTTCCTTCCTTGATGGTCCACATAGATCCATATGTACTAACTGGAGAGGTTTTTCTATTGAAGGAAAGTTTTTAGATTTGAACTGAGTACGAGTAAGCTTTCCTTTCTGACAGGATTTACAAACAGAATCATATGGCTTTGATGTCTTTGGAAGATCTTTTACTACCCCATTGTTTTTGAGTTTGATTATGTGATCAAAATTTAGGTGACCAAGTCTCCTATGTCACAGCCAACTTTCATCATATTTTCTTAAGTTGCATTCTTCTTCTTCTTCTTTTAAAACATAGACATTGTTTTCTGTTCTTATACCTTTTACAACTAGCTAACCTGAATCCACAGTTTTTATTTTACAGTCTTTAGAGGTAAAAACAACTTCACACCCTCGGTCACAAACTTGGCTTACACTAAGCAGATTATGTTCCAAATCTTCTACAAGAAACACATCTTGAGATTTTCTTTTTCCGTTACACAAATTTACAATTCCTTTACCTTTTATCTTTCTAGGTGCATCATTTCCAAAAGTTACATTCCCTGATTTTCTATCACTTAGAGTTAGAAAATTACTTCTGTCTCTAGTCATGTGTTTGGAGCATCCACTATCAATATACCAGGGATTCTTTTTCTTTTGGGCTGATAGCACTAGTCCACACTTGTCATCCACTTTCTTCTTCCAGACTTTGACATTTCCAGAAGTGGAGATCAAATCGAAATTGTATTTCCTTAAGCAACAGTCTGCAGCTTTATGACCATAATTATTAGTTGTAACATTCTGGTTCATTGAATAATAGATCATAACGATTGTTATGCTCATATCTGTTGTTGTGTTTTACCTGTGTCCTTCTCCCAGTCATCACATGATTTATAATCTATGATTGTTTGTTGCTTGGTTGTCTCAATCTTTGTTGTGGAAGATAGTTATTCATTGTATATCTTGATTGTTCATATCTAAATCTTAAAGAATAGTTTATAGATTTGTGACCAAAATTAGAACAGAGAAAACAGTAACCATAGAAAAAATTTGTGTACCTTGAAAAAATCTGTCTTCTTCGAGGAGGTCGACTTCTATCACGCCAATAATCTTTCTGGTCTATAAATTCAGGTTTGGTGCTTTTTCTTGCATTTCTTCTTGGTGGCTGATTTTCCTTCTTTGTTTCTGCAGAGTGACCGTTGCCAATGTTTGAGGATTTGACAAACTTGATAGATTCTGTATTACTTGGATGATCACTACTTGACCCTTCTTCATATCCCAATCCAGCTTTCAACTTTGAATTTCTTTGTTGATTTAGAATGGAGGTTAATTCTTCTGAGGCTTTAATACTTGGCAGATTTTGATGATACAATCCTTTAAATTTCTCCATTTCTTTTCTAGTTTTTACTCTCTTTTTCTAAGGCTTCACACCTGAATTTCTTCTCTGACAATTGTTGTTTCAATATGTCTTCTATTTTCTTTGCCTCTTCTAATTCCACCTTCAGCAGAGCAAAGTTTTCATCAGGTTTTTTGTTGTCTTTCTCGAACTGTGTCAACAATTGTTTTTGTTTTCTATTCTTGGTTCTGAGTCTATCGATTTCTTCCAATGCACTGATCAGTTCTCCTTCCAAATCAACCACAGCTTCTTCATCATTCTCATCACTCCCTGTGCTTTTATTATCATAATCCTCCTTGGCCATAAGCATGAAGTCATTTCCCTTATCTTCACAGGATGAGTCACTATCGGTGTCTTCTGAGGAATTGTCATTATTTGCAACCAAACTTTTCTTCTTATTATATTTCTTGTA
>ML796394.1:135536-146116 GCA_009831015.1 Picea engelmannii
CTTTTTCTGATGGGGACACTTAGATGCAAAATGACCTATCTTACCACAGTTAAAGCATTTGAAGGGAAACTTCCCTTGATATTTTCCTGATCCTTTCTTTAACCTTCTCACAAATTTTGCCTCAATATCATCTAATTCTGAATAAGTATTCTTGTCTGCTTTAAAAGATGCTTCTCTATTATTGGATTTGTCTTTGTTAATTCTCATTTCATATGCAGTTAGAGTTCCTAGAAGTTGATCAATGGACAGATTTTTAAGATCATTTAATTCTTCTATTGCAGAGACTTTTGGATTAAATTTATCACGCAGAGATCTTAAAATCTTCTGAACTAAGAGTGAATCATCAAACTTCTCACCAAGACCTTTCATGGCATTTACAAGTTCTTCAACTCTTAAAAAATACTTGCTAATTGTTTCATCTTCATTCATCTTTAGTTGTTCAAATTTTAATCTATATGTTTGGAGTTTGGCATCTTTTACTTTCTCATTTCCTTCATAACTGTTAATAAGTTTATCCCACATTGCTTTGGCAGTATCAAGATGCATCACCTTTACAAACTCAGCTTCAGTAAGTCCATTCAAAATAGCATTCATCCCCTTAGCATTAAAACTAAACTCTAACTTATCATCCTTGGAGGCTAGCACAACAGGTTTTGTATATCCAATCTCTACTACATCCCAAACATCAACACCCAAGGCCATTAAGTATGTTATCATTCTAATCTTCCAGAAGGCAAAATTTGTTCCATCAAACAGAGGGGGCTTAGAGGCTGAAGTCCCTTCATGACTTGTCATGTTTAAGCTTACAGATCTACCTTTGAATAAAAGGAACCCGTTCTGATACCAATTGTTGGAATTACTAATACAACTGAGAGGGGGGGGGTGAATCAATTGTCTTTGATCTTAAACAATTTTAACTCTATTAAAATATTCTTAATCTTTCTTCAAGTGATCATCAACATTATACAGCATATGGACAGTAAAAGTAAAAAGCATCAGTCACATATAAGGTATACACAGAGACAGATTTTCACGAGGAAACCCATAAAGGGAGAAAACCTCTTCTTCTTCGAAATGATAGGCAGCCTTTTAGGTTCTATACATCATCTCTAATTGAGCACCAACTCAATGTGATGCTGATAACTCTATTTTACAAGCTGCAACTTGTTTGAGATCACCAACTCTCTGGTTTCTCTAGCACCCACTAGAAGGAAGCACCAACTCCTTGAATATTCCAACACCAACTGGATGGAAGCACCAACTTCCTGAATGTTCCAGCACCAACTTCCAGTTACATAGGCTCCAACCTGTATAATAGAGAACACTTGTTCTCCCTTGCACCACCCTGCCACCCTGGTTTCTATGGCTGCAACCAGATGGAAGCTATAACTTCCTATGTTCAAGCTCCCACTTGAACCTTTGAGGACAACAGTCCTCCCAAGCACCTCCCAACCTCCCTAGAGTATTAAGGAATGAATACATAGACAACTACACTAATAAATCAATTCTTACCACTCTTTCTCTGTTATGTAAGTCTAATCTTCTACAAACTGTTCTGCAATTATTCTCTTCCTTTGTCTGTTCAGCAGGTCTGCTCTGCATCAACTTTTTTTGTCATTCTTATCTACTTCACCTTGCTATGTTATTCTCCTCTACCTTTGATTTCACTCTGCACATATGCTCAATTTCATACAGCACATCCTCTCCTTTTCCCTTTCTTACAGTTTCATACGTTTTCATCCATAACAACCAACCATTCACATTCTGTCTCATTTTATTTCATACATACCTCCCCGACGGTTCCACTTCGCATTTCCTTAGGCAAAACAAGGATAATTGTCCTAGCAACTGAAACTCTAATTGATTCTCAATCATGAGTCCGTTTCTTTTAACAGATTCATAACTGAGGTGTTAACTATGAGAGAGAACAATAACCCTTTGATCACATTCAAGTTTATCCACACCATTGGATGAAATTTATTAATCTTTCCTTTAAATCGGATTTAGGCATTTCGACATTCCTTACATTCAATGTTCTTGTCACTTACAAATCCCGATCCACAAAATTCCGTAATGCAGTCGGATCAACGATCCAGATCATATTTAGATCTGATGGTTCAGATTAAGTCGGGATTTCACTCATTGGGATTTTGACACTCTGGATGTTTAGTGTTTTTGTCACTTCAAATTCCTGATCCTTGACACTCCGTAAAGAAGTCAGATCAACGGTCCATATCACATCTCTATTCAACGGCTGCGATTAAATCCTAATTTCACATATCGCGAAATCAAGATTCCTGATGTTAAAAAAACTTTGACATCTCCAACTCTCGATCCCCGAAACTCTGTCAAGGACTGGAATCAACGGTCTAGATTCAACCTTAATCTGATGGCTCAGATTACATTGCGATTTCACATATCGTGATATTGGGATTCCTGATGTCAATAATCTTTGACATGTCTAACTCTCGATCCCTGAAACTCCGACAAGGTGTACGTCTTCTGATGTCACATGTGTTAAATAACTGCCATGTGTCACCCTGATTCATGACTTACATGTGCTTGGCATGTCAAATTAATCTGACACTTATCATTACCTAGTTGTGCCACATGTTCCTAGATGACGTGGTTTTCTGACGTGATTCGGATCGACGGTTCATATGTGATCTTCATTTGATGGCTTAGATTACGCCAGGATTTTGCATATCGAGAAATCGGGATTCTTGTTGCATTGTTTCTTTGACATTTCCAACACGCGAACCTCGAAACTCCAACAGGGAGTCGGATCAATGGTTCAGATGTGATATTGATTTGACGACTCAGATTACACCGGGATTTTTTATATCGAGAAATCGGGATTCATGTTGCATTGTTTCTTTGACATTTCCAACACGCGATCCTTGAAACTCTGACAGGGAGTCAGATCAACGGTCCAGAATCAATCTTGATCTGACGGCTCAGATGAAGTCGTGATTTTTCCTATTGCGATTACGCTCACTTATCCTTGCACTTTAAAGAACGTGCAGGTTCTTCTTGATCCAATGATGGTTGGGTCCTACACTTGGATCTAATGTCTGAGATCTGTCCTCCTTTTTAGTGTGCTCTTCTTGTCTTCATTTAGATCTGACGACCATCGGGAATTCAGAAAGAGATCTAACGAACACAGTTTATGTTCTTCCCCAATTATCACTGCTCCGCTGATCATCACTGTTGTACTCAAGACATCACCACTACTTTACTTGCCATCAATGACAAGTATACATTGCCTGTAAATATGCTAACAATCCTCTGTACATTCTTCCTGTACTCATGCCATTCGCTGTCTGTTACATATTTTCCAACAGTGGGTTACTCCCATAACTGTTGGTGTGTGTCCATATCACTCTAGAACACCACTATGGTGCATTGGCTTCTCCTCCAGTGCACATTAGTTGAGTTATACAGAGTATATCATGTGTAAATTATCATTCATTCATTTGGTTAATGAGATTTCTTCCATTCTTTCACGTATGATTCTCTTTTATCATATTTTATATGCAACTATGTATGTCACTTCCTAGATAGATCTATTCTGTGCAGGTTCAACACATTTACAATACTACTAACTGACAACAAGAAGTCATTCCCTCTTCCTGATCTGTTTGGAAGGAAATCCTTCAGGGGAATTGAAGGGTTAATAGTTGTAAGGAGCATGAAATAATGAAGTCCCAAAGTGGTGAAATTACACTAGTCATTAGATTGTGGGGAAGAGTTCGAGAGTAATTCGAGTTATTGATTTGAGGATCCATTGGGATCCATTCTCCACAATTTGATCAACTAAGTGGGAGGAAAGCATAAGGACTTCAGCGAAGTCTCACTCCAGGAAATGTAAAGAACAAAGTGTGGATTTTTCCCAAAGGTCGAAGGCTAGAGTGACGTCAACAACTAACATGCCCAACATACACAGTGGGAGTCCAACCGTGTGACCAATCCACCATGTGTCATATTGTGGCTAAGCCACATGTTTTTTCAACCCATCGTACATGGTATGGGATCAGAGATATGGGTACAACATGTCAAGGTGGTGTCATTGCCATGTGGTTGTTAGGGGGAATATTGTAATAGTGTCACCCATGCAAGAATTCCATGTACGCAAGAGGGACCCACTCTAGGAGTCCGAAACTTTAGAACTCTGGGTTCTTGGAGTGATAAGATGAAATCTCTAAAAAAATTCGAAGGCCAAAGCCACATGGCAGGATTCTAGGATTTTGGGACTCCGAACGATTTGCAAGTAGAGAAAAGGACATTCAACACCGGAGCACCAAATGCCAAAATCCCTTAAGCCTATGCGTTGAACGAGGGTGAATCTTAGTCGTTGGATTTAAAGGTGGATTGATGTCCACCGTAGATGCAGTAGTGCTAGGGAACTCCAGGGCTTCGGGGCTCTAGGTAATTATTCAAACTTGTATAAAAATTTTGAGGGGCCAAGGGCCCAATATTCATGAATATCGAGAGATATCCCCTACGACCACTTCTCTCATGGCCATGTCATCACTAGAGGATGATGACTGAGGATGTCTCATTTCCATGTAGGATGGTACAAATGAGGTGGAGCCACATGGGAGGCATGTGGCCTTTGACCAATGATACCCGAGAATTTCAGGGAGCCATAAATTTGAACTCAGACCTTAGTTTTAGATGAGGTTTTAGTTGTTGGAAAGCTCTTGGAGAGAAGAATTCAATGTTACCTCTCTTAGAGGGACTCAGAGAAGCTATAGGAAGGAAAAAAATTTATAACCCATCCCTTAAAAGGCTACTTAATGGTTTGGGTGTGTTACAACTATCTTATGAACAATCTGTCATGATTTCACCCATAACCATGCTTTAGATTGATAGTTAGAACTTGCAGAATATTTGACTATTTTACATTTTTTTATCATGTATGCTACAAGTGCCTTTTTTTCTCTTTCTGCACATTTTTACATACCTAGATTCCAAATATGGTTCTATGGCTACATTCTATGGTTCAATATCTTTCCATAGACTTCTCATGGGCCCCAAACCAACTCTTGAGCTAGGATTTATGCACTCTAAAAGAAATCTAGTACCAAATTTTACCCTTGACCATTTTTGTTGTAGCTCCCTCATATAAGCTCTATTTGGTAAACATTTTAGCTTGTTCAAAATATCTCTCTAAGTTATATTATTTTAGAAACAAACATTTTGTGTCCTCCCAGGACACACAATTTTGTACAAATTTGATTTTCTAAAAATGTTGTTTAGGCCCTCAAAAATTCCCCACAACATGAAGACCTTCAAAACTATAATTTTTCATGGGAAAATTCATTAATTTACTTTTGTAACAATGTTTAGATCCAAAAAATTGATCTCAAAATTGGAATTAATCCCAACTTTTGATATTCTTGTCCTTTCCAAGTTGTGGCTAGACATCTTCAAGCCTATCGTAATCTCTTTATTAATATATTCCCATCGAAACTTCAATTTGTCGTTATGCAAATTCCCCAAAATCTATTATCTTAAACGTTGTCATATTCTTCCCATCGGGAATAGGATTTTCCTTGCTTACTGACCTTTCTGAAGACCGAAATTTGATATCCTGTAGGGATCATTCTATCGGATTCACTCATCGAAATCACTCTCCCTGAATGAACCTTTTGATATCCTCATTACAATGACTTATCAGAAACCATCATAACTCACTCTTTTTCAAAGACCTGCATCTGACTGCTACATGGCATTGGTGGAGTTTTCTACCCTTCCTGACATGTTCTTCGACATGGAACATTGATGTGGCAACTTACATGGAATTCCCCTTCACCCATGACCCTTCTGAGGAAACATGATTTTCCAATAGATCATATGGTCAACAATCATGTCGCTTATCTGACATGATCATCTTGGGCTCTTAAAATTGTTCACTAGTTACCTCAATCAGAATGACTTCGTCGGATGCCAAAACATGCCCAACCTTCCAAATGAGGTGTCTTGAAAACACTTTTCCGAAAAAAAAAAAAAAAAAAAAAACATATCCATGAGATATGATGACTAAGAATGATCCCAATTGATCTAACGACTCTCGTTCTTTCATGATTCTACCATCGGGCTTCTCTAGTTTGGAATTCAAGTCATGTTGTGCTTCAGGAATTTTTCAAAGCCATGATTTTCGATGAATGGCTAGGATTGAACCTCAATATGATGAATGGTCCTCGTTAATTTGGGTCGCATCATCGGACTTGTCCCTTCAGAATCAACCTCATATTTGACTCCAATTCCTTGCAAAACCTTCTCCCTGAAGGCCTTTCGAGAATTCCTTACTTTTTTTTTTCTGCAAATGAATCTTGACTGATGATTCTCTAGGTCGAAATAATCTATGTCGTCGATTACTAAAATTCATGACCACCCAAAGACTTACATGATTTCAATCCTCTAGGCCAAAATTGACTCTTCAACCTACAACTAGATTCCATAAGTTCTCTTCTTCAACTTCTCTAAAGCATTGAAACTTGAAAATCTACTCATAATTTGGGGATTTCACTTTTGTTCACCATTTTCCCCCCAAATTTGTCATGGGATGAAAATTCCAACCATGAATATGCTCAATTCATGATGGCTCCTAGCCCATACAAGCTCATTGTTGAGCCTTGAGCTCTGATGCCATTATGTAACATCCCCCGGGTCAACCAGGTAATATTATTTGTGGAAAAGTCATTAAATCAATAAGATTTACTGCTAATTAATTTCCTGTATCTTACCAACTACAGATATCATACATATTTAACCATTTGATTGATACCACAGTTCTAAATGTATCTAATGACATATATTAAAATTGAATGAAACTATTCAAGAAAATAGTGAACAAACAACATTCATATAAACCATTTATAGAGCAAAAAAATATATGAACAAAACATAAACACTTATATGTTAGTAATTAACCAACTGGCTGGATACGAAGGATGAACCTCCCAGCCGTAGGCACTACTATTCGTTTTCTCTAAACAATAGGGCACCCCCAAGTTGAGGCTATGATTCCACAAGGATATTTGACGCACTCACTATCCACTCTCCACACACACAACAACCCGCAACTAGGGTTCTACACCTACAATAGTTCCAATCCTCCAACTCTCTCTTTTTCCCACAACCTGCACTACCCAAGGAATGTACCCACTTCACTACTCACAGTCCCTCGGGCTATACCATTTTTTTATCATGGCTCTTAATGCATTCGGTTGGATATGAACTCTCAATTAGGGACCCCTAGGAACTCTCAGCTTCCCAAGGAGCCCTCAAAAGGCTCTTGAGTCATTTCCTCAACATGAAAACACACTACAAGATTACAATGCATTTTTACAGATACATAGGCCTCTTTATCAACATAAAACATAGTCAAACAAGGGTTACCTTCAATCATACCATGGATGGTCCTCTTCCCATACCTCTTCTCTTCCTTTGCTGCACAAAAACTGCATGTAAAAAGTTTTCTCCATCTAAAAACGTGACTGTACAAAAACTTCCCCCTTGGACATACAAATTTCCTCTCTTTGTTTGCTTTTTCGAATTGACTTACACTCTTCCCCAAGATGATTTTACTCATTCCCATGTGCTCTAATAACTATGGGATGTGAATCCTCACACCCACCCTCTTACAAGAGTTAAATGATTGGATTTCAACACACTCCATAGAAAATTAGAAGGATATATACAATGATAATAATTCAGGAATGTGGGTTGGATTAATACTCATGAATAATTCCTCCCTTGGACCCCTCTCTCTTGTGGAATCATATACCCCCATCATTCTTCATTCCTTTCGTATCAAAACCAACAATTATTATTTTTATTAATTATTCAAGGCACATAATATTCAATTCGTTCCCCTAGCCACATTAAATCAATACAGGCTCTTCGCCCCAACAAATTGGCTCACGATCCTAGTTCACATTTATCCATTTAGATTATAGTTCATGGGGACTAAAACTAGGGATGTTATAACCAAGATTCATAATGTGAGGAACACAACCCAATGTCATACTGTGACTAACAAAAACCAACATTGCAGTGTGATGAACATAACCTGATGTCTCACTATGATGAACAAAAAACAATGTCACAATCCAACATAACCCTTACTAAATGTGATAAAATTCAAACATAAACAACCATAGTCAAGAATATCTATACTCAACCATGTCCAACTAAAGATAACCATGGTTTACATAAGTCAACCATTATAAACATATGTATGAAATAAACATTGAAGAACGTCACAAATCTAACCATAGTCATCTTGAAATATTCAACCAACCAGATGGTCAAGGATAACCATGGTCAACCATGGCCATTCACAGTGAACAATGTTCATGGTCATGGTCAATCATGGTAAAAAATAGTCAACCATGGTCGTGGTCAAAAATTGAGAATGTAGCAATTTGACATAAGTCAACCATGATGAACATCACAATGAAACATTACCATCATAACTTCACAATGCATCAAAACCAAACATATTATTACAAAAATGTTGTAACACACCCAACCCCTAAGTGTCCTTTTAAGGGATGGGGCACTAGAATTATCACTTTGCTCGACTATCTCAAATATTATCTTTCACAACTCCATCATCTTTTTCTCATCAAGATATTTCCAATGATGGACATGGTATTGAGTAATTTTCCCTCTCGATGTCATCCATTTAGAGTTCAAATGGTTTGAGCAGTTTCATTTTTTCGAACTCAAGGTATCGAGGAATATTCCCTTCTCCTCAATGGAAAACATAGATGCATGTCATGGTCTCCCAACAAACAATTGAGATCCTTTTGGCACCTAAGGTTCACCTATCCAACTAGACCCCACTCAACACATCAACCATTCAAGGGCTAACATCCGTCACTCTAAGGACACCATGGATGCCTTACTAGAAAGCCACGTCATCCATGGTTTTAAAACTTCACCTCTTAGCTTAGGTGACACCTACGACATATCGATGGTTGTCGTAACCTCTACCTCATTCACAGATCTTTGATCAAGATATTCCCTCAATTGGAGTCACACTTCAATGCCTAAGATGAGTACTCCGAATCCTTTGGAGTCATACTATGAAACATAGTCAACTCTAATCCAGCTAGACTCGCACTCAATCTAGTCGACTAATCGACTGTTGACACACGTCTTCACACTGTCTCCCCCAGTTATCTTCCACTCTCTCTTCCATCTTGAATTGCTACATGGGACCCGTAATGATCAATAGTTGAGGTTTTATCTCACTCAATTCTATATCTAAGGTCCACACATGGTCAAATTTGGAGCATCTCATTCGGAGGTGTTCTCATGAAACACGATATTTCCTTCTGAAAACACCACTCCGAGCGGTTCATTTTAGAGTCTCTCATTTAGAAACTTTCCCATCACCCTTGAGGTTTCTTTCCGACACTCTCACGCTGAACAACCCAACTATTAACGATCCCTATATATTCAAATCAATGGTTGTTGTTCTGCACTAACTAACACAGGGTTTTAAGGTGTCATAACAATTTGTTTTAACGACTTAACCACTTTTCCAGACTCAACATGGTTCAATACCAATTTTTAAGAACTCAAAACCACTCCCTAGTTAATACAAGCTTACAAACTTAAGGTTAAAACCTCACATGATTTGCAGGCTCTCCACACAGGGAAAATATAGAGTATTCAAGTAGGTAGCAGTTCACCCTTAGTCATTTACAAAGCAATAATAAACATTTCAACATAGATCATTTCACAGGAATTAAAATTCATGGATTAATTTCATATACTTTCACTTAGATTCATACATATGCACATTCATACAAATATTCCATTCATAAGCATTCAAGTATATCATTCATAGTTAACATCAATATAGATAAACACTTATTTGATAGGGAAGTTTCCAAGTTCAACTCGCTAAGAAAGGATGTATTTCCTCCCAAATTTATTCCTTGTTGTAGAGTCACTTCCTACAACATGCCACCCCCATGCCAAGCCATGATACCACAAAGAAATTTTACTCAGCAGGGTTATGATTTTGTGATGATCCAGGAAGGTTACTCTCCTTCCTCCTCTAACATAGTATAAGTTTCCACCTCCCACTGAGCTTCAGGTTTCTACAGGTTTATCAAGTGGTTTCTCAATTGGATTTCCTCTACCCAAGAGGGTCCATTTTCTACTCAATATTCCCTCGATGGCCTCCCCTTACCAGTGCCATGTTTTTTCCAGTAAGGACCAAGTTGGAACCCACTATTTCTCTAGTTGGGGAATCCAGGTCTTCTTTGTTTATGGTGATCATAAACAACTTAGAAAAGGTTCTTATTTTCTTCCATAAATATCCTTTTTTTCCTTCTTTTCCTAAACCAACACATTCAAAACCATAAGCTATGCTCTCTCTTTCTCATCTCTGAGCCTTCTCTTTGTGTTTGTTAAGAACCAAACATCAATATAGCATAGAAAAACCTCAAGAAAAGTACTCAACGCCTTGAAAAAGAGATAATATCAGATAATAAGCCTCTTCGAGGGGGAACCTCCTTTTACCCCACTTAAATGTTCAAGTACAAGATGAT
>ML796394.1:166322-181324 GCA_009831015.1 Picea engelmannii
AAGGACAGTTGGAAGGGACCTTACGACATCAAGGCCATGGTTGTAATCTCTCTTTCACATTTAATATGATACAGTAATATGATTCTTTCCTATAAAGCTTGTTGTGTTTTATTGTATGATTCCTTGATCGCATACATAGGTTTTTATTGAGTTTATGTTATTGCTATCACTTTGGTTGGTTTGTCTTGTCTTGGTCTTGACCTTACGAGAGCACCAGAGCGAAGCAGGAGCAACAAATACCCTAGGAAGCGATACTAAGGTATGTTACTTGTTCCTTCCTACTAGTAAATTCAATATCTAAAACTTAAGGAAAGCGCCATGTTCTGGTGTGTTTTGTTCTAGGTCCAGGTGGATCTAGGGAGATCGGTTTGTATCCGCACTTACGGATTTATCCATTAACAACTCCACTGGTATGACATGAATAGGATCTTAGCAAAAAGGTATGCATTCTGTGATTTTTTAAGTATTGTTGGTTTCCCTAATCCAGTGCCTAGTAGAGATAAATGGGAAAACAGTCTTCTCAGATTTCGAGGAGAAGAATGGGAAGTGCAAGCTGAACACTTGTTGGATTTTCATGAGTTTATTCATCGACTCTAGATCATACATGAATATGTTAAGATTAAAGTGTTCAAGTATTCATTAGAGGGGATAGCCCTTGATTGGTGCAGGTCTCTTCCAGCTTCAAGCATTCACTCATTAGCAAGTTTTCATTATGATTTACATTTGTTTTGTAAAGATGAATTTCCAGCTGAAAGTCTCTTTGAAGATTGTTGTGGTGAATTCGAGAAGCAAGTTCAACAGGAAGTAGTCCTTTCTTCTATTTTTCAAAATGATTATTATGAGAATTGCATAGATGTCTCTGTCACACCTATTGCCTTTGATTTGCATGAAGGATCAGTTATAGAAGAGAATTGTTCTCAAATTTTTAAAAAGGTTTCTCATGGTGCATTTGCACCTGAAAGAAAAGAGGAGGATCAGGAGATTGTTCATTTTCCTATGCAAAACAAGGGAGTGATGGACTCACTTGTTTTTGATGAAGAAAAATACTGTCATCCGTAAACTCCCTCAGTAGATATTGAAACTCCTGCAGCTGACATTGAAAAGTCATCTATAGAAATCAACCGGTTTGCATGCACCATACTTGAACATAGATCTGCAGACAACAACAAACAATTTATCATCATCAATGAAGTTAGTTTGTAGCCCTGTTCATATTTGCACGCAGTTGAGGGTGGCAGCTATTCTTGGAAGGAGGGTATGAAGAGATCTTCTGATGTTCAGCCGAAGCAATAGGAATAAGTGTTTTCTTACAGTGTCATTGATCCTTTTGCTGATTATCTGGAGTATTCGAGCAGCATAAATGTCAAATTGCTCTTGTCAAACAAAGGTTGGTTATGCTGCACTTTCAAATTGTATAACAGTATTCTATGTTTTCCAGCATTCATCATTTCCAGATTGGAAGTTTTACCAGTTATTCAGATAATTGTATGGCTTCATTGGAAGCATGATTTTACCTGACCTAGAAACAGTACAGTGGTTAGAGTAGGAGTAGGCAAAAGAATAAGCTCGCCTAATTTTAGAAGTATCAAAACATAGGATTTAAGATTTTATCTTAGAAATAAATTGATCCTCCAAAGATTTTTTCAAATTTTTGTGAAAAACTTTTCAACAGCTAACATATGTTGTGAAGTTGAAGTTAGCTGGTGAAAGCCTCAGGTTTCAATGGTTAAGGTGTACTCCCCGCATCAAGTAAGCTGGTGAAATCACTTACTGTTGTAAACATCAAAAGGAAACTTCGCCAATTGTTATAGTGACTATATCTTTCCTATGCATGCACACCTCGAGGAATTATTGACAAAGAGTGAGAAGCTTTGGGACTCAAGATCAACATTAAACGAAAGACTATCATTCAAACAAAGCTTGCAGCTGTCGAAGAAAAGTGTCTAATGAACACCCGGATGTTGAGGCCAGCGACAAATTGTAGGCCACTAGTGGGATTGTGGGCGGTTGAGTTCAGGGGTTGCACCCAATTTGTTTGGCGATCTGGTTGGGAAAGTCTTTAGGAAACAAAAGAGTAATGCCCCTTTAAGTAAGCGTCCTCCAATTCATATTTTTTTCATGGGCAGTGTGGCTGCAACTTTACCGAAAGGTGGATTTCCCCTGAAGGATCAACATGCTGTGGGTCGATCTACTGAAGAGTTGAGGACTTTGCTGATCAACATACAAGTAAGAAGACAAGTGACCGTTTGGATTCTTTTCGACCTTTTCAAATTGTTCAAACAGGTAAACTGACAGAGAGTCGCGCTGTCTGTTGAGAATGTGTCGAAACATCTTGAAAATCATCATGTATTCAAGGAGAGCCAAGCGCCTGCTCCAAGTTGGAAATGGTTCGGTTGATTCAAGCCCCTTGTCAGCTAGATTTTGCGAGCCACAGTGGTTGAGTTCTCCCCTTCTGTTGGATCCATGCATTAAATTCACTAAACAACAGCTCCATATCAACATTGGATGGAAGGCACTCCTTCAAGTTAGCTGGTAGTAATGGTGACTCAACAGTGGGTTCACATGGAGGTGTCCCTGATTGGTGGTCGACGCAGACATTTTCAGATCTCGTAGCTTCCTCTAGAAGAGAGTGGTTCTGTTGGAGTGATGCAACAGTCCTTCTGATTTTGGGTGGATTCCTGACAGAGAGAGCATGGATGGAGTTTCTCTGGCCATGGAAAGGATCAGGGCCAAAAATGCACATGATGCTTCCGCATCTTCCCAGGTGGAGGTTCAGACTTATGGCATTTGCTCAAAGATTCTATCACAAGAGTATCATCTTTCTGTTGTCGTTGTGCTAGCTTGTGGGCACATCTACCATCTAGAGTGTTTGGAGAAGACAACTTCTGAAGCTAATCAGCAAGATCCGTCATGTCCTCTATGTATTGCAAGATTGTTGGTGAATAGATGCCAAACATCATCCAAGTGTCTGAACTGTCAATTATCATAAATTCTTGGTATGACGCAGAATTTCATAATGGAGAATTTCATAACCGAACGGAGATTACATATGGATCATAAGGAGATTGGTCATGAATTCTATGACATCATCAATGTTTATGAGAGTGTTTTAATTCTCATCGAATTATGCATCGATTCCTGGTATTTCTATCACTTCAAACGACCCGTGAATTGCTCATTCAAAACGTATTTTCAAAATTCCATATCCATTCAAGGTGGCTAAAGAATGGTCGAAAGTTTGGCAAATTCATCATCTAGGGCAGTTATATCATTGAACAACGGCAACGACATAAGTGGAAACACTCTAGCCATCGATGAAGATTCGGTAGACTTCAATCACAATTATACATCACTTTCATTACAGAGCTCCATTGGAGACAGAGTGTCTGCAAGTCCCACACAGAGAACATTGCCTTCATATGGTAGAGTTTTTGTTGACAAAGAACACATAGAGAATTGGCTTCATATTGTAGAGTTGTTGCTGACCAAAAACATGATCGCTGCAGCACAAGGAGTCGTGAGCGAAATGTTTTGGAGATATGCAAAATATGGTATGATTGTAGAGGCCTTGAGCACCTTAAGTTATGCTACTCACCATGGATTGATGCTTGATTTTCCCAATTACAATTACCTTCTTCGGAAACTGGTAAGTTGTAATCTGTTCAGTCAAGCTCATGAACTCTATTCAGAAAGGACAAGGAAAGGTATTTCCTCAGATTCATCTACTTTTGATTCCATGGTCATTTGCTTCTGCAAACAAGGGAATTTGCAGCAGGCTAATGTTTTTTATTTTCAAGTGATTCAGAAAGGTTGGGTGCCTGGTTCTGCCACATATGATGCTCTGATTCAGGAGAATTTGCCTAAAAAAAAAATGCTTCCAGAGGCTTTTAGTTTTATTGATTATATGATAGTGAATGGCCTTGTTCCCTATGTGGTCACTTTTACAAGGTTAATTCATGGGTTCTGTAGCCAGGGATGGTTGAATGAAGCCTGTGAGATGTCGGGAAAAATGGTTAACATGGGTCAGCAACCTGATGTTTGTATTTGGTTATCTAGACTAGTTTTCTTCATCCCCTATTTAACTTTGTTGTCTGATTATTGATTTCTAAAAGCACTGTCTCATTCGAATGCATGATAAGTTGTCCTTTTATTAATCCTTCCCATTTATCCCATTGATCCACATACCTACACATTATTCTTAAGTTGCCAAGCATTCTTAGCCTACAACCCAAAGGAGTTTCTTGGAGTGATAACATATAGTACTATCAAGGTTGTTCCTTCTTAGTTAGTGGTTTGGTGTTTATATTAAATCAAAACACAATTACATTCCTCATAACATTAACATATGAAGTTTGTGCATAATTATAGTATTAGGGGAAAGTAAGGTATTACATTCCCCTCCCCCTTAAATAAAAAACATCCTCGGTGTTTAAAACACCATGTATAAAAAATTATATAGTAAACAAAAATGGGTATGACATTCTTAGGGCATATTCTAGCTCCCATGTAGCTTCATATACTCCAAAGTTATTCCATTGCACCTTGAACTACATGATGGATCAGTTACAGAGCATTATTTCTTTCCTTTCCAGGATGCATTGGGGTTTTGGCTGGAATTCTCCCTCCTGTTCCACCAATATTACAGTCCAATCAATAACATTATTATAATAATGTACATATTTCTTTAAGACATATAGAATACATTATGTGCTCTAATAGTAGGTGGTAAATCAATTCAATATGCTACTGGTATTCATAGTTGCTAATAGGGTAATATTGTTCCTTGACCGCATCAAAAAAAAATCCCTAAGTGGGCCCGGTCCCATGTATTCCAAACTCCTCTATGGAACTTTGCTCCCAGTAAGTTTTCCACCAATGTTTGACATGGGGGAGAGCCTTAAGGAGTGTGAAGGTGATCTTTTCCCTGTCATAAAAATTATGAAATGAGAAATAACCTTCTAGTATATTAACCATTTTTCTAGGGCATCCACATCTATCTCACCTTCGAATACAGGAATATAACAATTAACCTATACCTTGAAAGGAGAGATGCTTCCAAAGTGGCCACTTGATGAAGATGCGCCTGTTGCTATCATAAGACTTTGAAGGACATGGGAAAAATTCTCCATCATTTCATCCCTATGTTCTTACACATTAGTTTGGTCACCCCTGTGATCAACTGATGATATGTGCATAACTCACTTCCATGTTCCCTAAATATACTAAATGAGACTTTATCCATGAGAAAGTTGATTATCTTTTCTTCCTTAAAAAACATATCAAAGGAAATCATCACACCCTTCTCTATGCTTGGGGTGCGATGATGCACCAAAACTAGACTGCGATGTCGCTGTAGGCTTCCTGTGCATGGTGTGCGACGATCCTCAAACAAGATAAAAAGTGAAATCCACGAAGGTTCTAGAAGGGAATCTTCTAGAAGATGAGATGGCCTCTGATCGGTTTGGATCTTACTTGTTTCTATGATTTAGTGGGATCATCCTAATCTCCTCATCCATCCCTCTTTCACCCTATATAAAGAGGGATATCTCATGGGAAAGGCTAGGCTTTCTTATGCATGAATAATTCTATTATAGATTATACTTGAGATAACTTTTCTTTATCTCTCCAAGTCAGGTTGTGAATGCTCTTCATCAAAATAATTGGAGCAAAGGTGTGTGTTTTGAAGCAAAGGGCCATTGGAAGGGACCTTGCAACATCAAGGCATGGGTTGTATTCTCCACTTTCATTTAATATAATGCAGTAATACATTTCTTCCCTATAAAGGCATCTCTACTTTTATTTTATAACTCCTTGATATTATACATAGAATTCATTGGAATATATATATTGTTGTTCTCTCTCTTTGTTGGTTTGTGCTTCTTAACAGGTTCACCATTCCAAAAATCCAAAGATGGAGCAAAAAGGACGACACTAGTGAGGATCAAACGTCGTTTAAAAGGTATGTCATTTGTCCCTCTCTAAACTAGTTTATATTACGATGAAATCTAAGGGGAACCTTGTATTATGCCTTGTTTTGTTCTAGTTTCCAGTTGAAACTAGGGATATTAGTTTGTGTCTACACTTACTGATTTTTTCGATAACAAAACTGGAGACCATATTGGGGAACGTCCGCTTTTGGTTTTTTGCTTCCTTTTTTCTTTTAGCTTTCTTCCTTTTGGTCAATTTCATTCTCTGAGTCTTTGGTTGATCCATATTGACTCCCTGGTTCTGAAAGTTCATTGAGAAACTTTGTCATCTTTATAATTTTTCCTTATGTTCAGTCATCATCGCACCCTTCTTATGTGAACCAGAGTGATGACGTTGCAATTTTTTTTTCCTTCAGCCTGCAATGATCCTTCATCATCACACTGTTCTCTTCTGCAGCCTGCGACGATTCTTGTAGAAATTTTTGGAGTGACAGTCAACTTTTTATTCTTGCCCAGATTTTTCTTTGCTTCTTGGGGTGAACTTTTAGTCTTGGTGAATGCTTGGTTTGCATCTTTTAGCCTAAATTTGATTGTTTCTCAAGTATTGAGATTCTTTTTCATAAGATTTATAAGTTTTATCTTTTACTTCTTATTGCAAGGGTATAATCTCAAGGCTTTATCCCTGAGTGCTTGCTAGATAAGTTGTTATTGATCTTTTTAAGTTTTGGATTTTTTTTTTTTTAAGTTTTGGATTGTTGTTGATTGGAAAACAATTTTTGTTTGCTTTAGACAAATAAATTTTCTTATCTTTTCATTTTTTCTTTCATTTTGAGTTTAGTTTGGGAAATAGTGTTGTGAGTGCATTGATCTTTTGGGACAACTTTTTTTTTTTGGATTACATCTCTGTTTTGATTTGAAAATGAAAGGACTGAAGTTTATTATTCTATTAATAGTCTTTACAAGATTTTTTTTTGCATTCAAATATTTGTTGAAAAAGAGAAAATTGGAAAATTTAGTAGCTTTGATTGTTTGGAATCAATATCATTCAAAGATTCAGGAATTGTGCTTTCTAACTTTTTGTATTATGGAAAGAGAAACCTTCTCCCTTGTGTAATTAGAGTTCATTGAATAGAAAGATTGAATCTCATCTCTCTTTTCATTTTGTTGGTTCAAGGTCAAATAAGTCATCATTTTCATCTCTGTTTCCTTTTTTGAGTAAGCAACAACCATTAAATTTCAGCATAATTTTAAAATCTACCTAGCAAATTTTATTTTCTAGAACTTTTATACACCAACATTAGCTAGGATAGCACTTTGGAATAGGTTGTGAGGCACACTCTCAAAAGCATCAAAACAAACAATAGTATCTTGTGATAGGGAGAGTTTAAATACACTTTCTACATTTTGGCCTGGGAAGCCCTTCTAACAGAAGGTTCAATCACGAAGTCGCATTAGGGCTGACAAAGTTACTCACCCTACTTTGTTAGTATTAGTGTAGATATTGTGCATATTATTGGGGGCCACTTGAGAATAAAATCTTGTGTAGACCTTCTCAAGGATATTTCGAGCTTAGATACCCTGCCCTTGAGCATGGATCAGACTGTCGATTGCTTCCCCGGGAATCATTGTAGTAATTGGTAACCTTAGTGGCATATATATTTAGAGTCTTTAGATGAGGTGACTATGGAAGGGAAAGTATTTACGGTACCTGAAATTGACGTTGTCCAAAATCACTCAAGCTTCTTGGAGGGTATATCCATGATTATGT
Source organism: Picea engelmannii (assembly GCA_009831015.1). Classification (NCBI taxonomy): domain Eukaryota; kingdom Viridiplantae; phylum Streptophyta; class Pinopsida; order Pinales; family Pinaceae; genus Picea; species Picea engelmannii. The sequence continues at coordinate 174,018 of ML796394.1, forward strand.
GTGGGAGCTTGCACCAGGGTGTAAGTCCGTTAAGCAGGTCATCAACATAAATTTTCCCCCTGCTTTATCCCAACCCCTTCTTGTTTTATTTCACGACATTGGATTTCATCACCAATTAGTGACTTTGAAATAAAAAGTTTTATTTGTGTGTTTGATATCTAGATTTTATTAGTGAGTGTTGTTTGTTTCTCTAGTTGGCCATAGAATTCTTTCATTCTTTCTTTGGTGCGGCCAACATCGACCCTTTCCTTTCATGTAGGATGAAAAGGTTACCTTCGGAAGAGCTGAAAGAATATGCTCTTTTGCTTCCTAATTCACCAGAGGGTCCTTCTCTTGAAGGATCAGTCAATAACAACATGTCCTATGAGATTGGAAGTTCTACTCCATTGGTAGAATCAACACTTCCTGTAAATCCGTTATTGAGTTTTACACAAGATCCACTTTTTCTCCGAATAAACTCGTTGAGAGACGTTGTTGCTGAAGACTATACTAGAATACCTACCGGATCTTAAGAAGAGTCTGGTGTAGATGATCCACCCTTTCAAAGTGAATCATTTAGAGCTATGGTTCATACTGCTAGAATTTTTAATCCTAGATCAGTCCCCATCCGTTCTTTTTGGAGGACCTCCTCGAGACACAATATTTTTGATAAACTAGGAATGAGCCCAAATCAAACTATGTCATCACATACACCTATGACTTCCACTTATTATACAATACCTTTAGATCATTTTAATAGAACAACCAATAATGTTGTCATGGTTTCAGACTAGTTGTTGGTTGGCTCTCATACAATTCTTCCCCTCCAGCTCACTAGCTCTATCGCAGTCCCATAAGTTACACATGTTTCTGTCGGAAGTTCGTTCATAACTCAAGCTCCTATTGGGATGCCACTGTCGTCTAGATCAATTCCATCACTTCCACCTGGGTACAACACTATTAATACTTCTATTGCTAATCCTACCCAGATTCCATCCGAAGGGCCTAATCTTTTTATTCCACTTGGGTATAATGCTTCTAGTAGTTTTGTTGGGCCCTTCATTTTTGGGAAAGAATTGCACAATTTTTGGCTAAGCATGAGTTGCGAAAACTTCATTAGAGGCTGGGAGAAAGAGTAAAAAAAATCAATTTGGGAAGCCAACACAACACCAGCTAAGCAACAAACGGTTGCAACAGAACAAGAAAGCATGCAAACCGAGAAGGAAGACACAACCCAGCTATATATAGGCCTGAATATAATTGTAAAAAGGTTGGAGGATTTTGTTGTTGTTCAGTTGTTCATTCATTCGTTGGATGATGCGCTCATTGTTGATAGCTCATTCATCGTTGATTGATTAGGGCTGAGTTGAGTCATGTTGATCAGAGTCGCCCAAGTCTTGGGATTAGTAGTTGATACTTGTTGTAAGTCAAGAGAAGAAAGGTCAGAGTCTATAATGAATTAGAATTTTCAGTCAAAGAGATGGAGCTTTGAGATATGAATCCAAAGCCAAGAGTCTGTAACATGACCTACTGTGAGTCTGAGTGTGTAATAGAGAAAGATCTCAAAGATAATATGAAGCATGACTAAATTTACAAATATGATGTGTCTTTGTATGTTTACTTATGCATTATAGTGGTTCTTTATGGCTGATGAGTTCTACTTAATGTTTCAATGTCTTAATTCTTGCTCGCACCGTAAGTAGGTTTAATTCTTGCATTTAGATGTTTCAGATCTGATAATGTCTCTTGCACAAGAACATGAATGAGTTTTGAATGCCCTATGGGTCCTCTTTAGTCTTCTTCCTACCCTTACCTATCTATCTGTCTCAACAGCACTTTGGGTGAGACTTCTTCTCTCTAGAGGAGATGAAAATGACAACTCTCTATACTACACGGTGTCTTTTGTTGGTAACCTGAGAAGGACCTTGGTCTGACCAAATTCACGCCAACAAAATGGTTCCGTTGTCGGGACCTGTGTTAAAAGGGAACCTATAGGAAGAATGCTACCACCGATCCATAGATCTGGCATCGATCAATGGTGGGAAAGGAACTGTGATGCCTTCATATGGAAAGAAGCAGAATTAAGAAGAAAATCAGTGGGAAATACTCGAGAAGCAATCTTTTACTCAGAAATATCAAGCGACCAATACAAGATTTTCTGGGTTAAATTCCCAGAAGAATTGTTTCACTAGATAAAGAGGCTCCAAGAAGCTCCAGAGTTTCAGGGATGGGTCAAGAAGATCTGCGCATGGGATACTGACAAGTTAGTCGCACTCCAGAGGATGGATTGCCCAATCATATGAGCTGTGGATTTCTAGGTTAGCACCATGCTAGAGGGATATACAATCGAATTTTCCACTAAGAACCACCAGTATTTCTCGCAGGAAGAGGAAATTTTCAAGAAAGGTGCAAGGGGAAGAATGTTTAGAGAAATCCCCCTATGGATTAAGGTTTTCTTGGTGGAGGAAGGGATGTTAATTATGTCCCTGACCAAGATGGAAGCGTAAACACCCTCGCTTTGGGTAGGGCGAGACGGGGTGAGAGTCATGGCGTGAGAAAGGGGAAGGTTTATTTGAAAAATGGGGGAGAAACAACAAGAAATGGATTCAAGAGATGAGCGATCCTTGAAGAGATCTACCATAGTTGAGAAGTGGTGGTGTGGCAAGATCAAGAAAGCCGCAAGACAGTCTGAAAAGTTGAGGAAAGGAGGATTGGAAGAAGTAGAGGAAAGACAAATGGAAGAAATGCAGAAGATGAGAAGACAGGAACGACTGGACAGTCAAAGATTAAACGAGAGAGAAGCAAGGAGAGAAAGAAGTCCCTAGGAGGAAGGACGTGAAGGAGAAAGCGTGGATGTAAGAGAGGAGGAAGTTGACATGAATCTTGGAGGAGAAAGAGAAGATTCAGCCCTGATAATAGGAGAGATCAGGAATTCGGTCGAAGAGATCATCCCAATGGAAGCTAACGAGACCCCCCAGATCAAAGAAAACCACCCTGAAGCTAGTGGCACCAGCCCCAAATCACCCATACCCCAAGTGCCTTCTATACAAGCAGTAAGTTTGATACTACCTTATCATGCTAGTTCTATTCCAGTGCAATTAGTTAATCAGTCACAAACAGGAAGTGCAAGTACAGGGAGGATATTGAGATCCCCTGGTAGATTACAAGCAGGACCGTTAGGTTTCACATTGATATGAACAACAAGATTAGCAATGGCCAGCTAGGTGAGAGGCTCGATTGCCCGATACCCATAATTTCGGGGTAAGGGAGATGAAGATGTTGAGCAACATTGGTTCTTGTGCAAAGCCATTTGGAGATCCATAGGGACTCTGGATGCAAATAAGTTGGTCGAGTTCCAGACTACCTTGAGAGGTCGGGATCTCAAGTGGTACATGAATATCATTGAACCAGGAGTGCCAGGGATGCAAGGTCAAGCATTCACACTTGACCAAATACGAATGAGGTTCATAGAAAAGTTCAAACTACCTCAGTCTGAAAAATAGGCTCTATCTGAGTTGCGACAGATCCAACAGAGAGAAGGCGAATCAGCCTAGGAGTACAACCAGAAGTTCAAAGATTCCATAGGGAGGTTGGCACATCCAATCCACGAAGAATGTCAAAGGGAGTGGTACATTCAAGGGTTGTTGCCCCTAACTTGGATTCAACTAACACAATAGCGTATAGCCACATTAACAGACGCCTTAGAACAATCGATGAAGATTGAAGCCATGGAAGGATACCCTGGCAGCTCGAGAGTAACCCGACCCCCAGTATATGTGAATCTGGTGCAACTACAAGGGAAGATATCAACACTTACAAAAAATATTCAAGAGCTGACGATACCCAGACCAGGACGACCATAGGTTTGGTGCACTAGATGCTATACGAAAGTTCATTTGGCGAACAAATGTCCGTGAGTGAGGGGGTTGGGACCTCCTCAGAATATGATGGTAACCTCACCAAGACCCATGGGAGGAGTTGCGCAAGTATCGACGAACTCACCATTCCATCACCCCACCCCATATCACACTTTCTTAGGAAGCCAAGCAACACCGAAAACGAAATATTGTGAAATCTATTGTATCCAAGGGCATGGACCAATACAGTGCCCCATCATGCAGAAATATTCAACAGTACCAAACACAGTACACTGAGAGTTCTGCGCATCCACCACACATACTACCAATCAATGTAGAGCATTGGATGCACTTGAGAACAAGCTAGACCGAACATCATTTAGGGTGAATGAAAACCCTCAGGGACCAGGACGAGGGTGAGGAGGTGGAGCTAGAGGAGATTTCAGAGGAGGAAGAACTGGGGGAAGAGGACCAAGCATATGTTATAACTGTGATGAACAATGTCACTTGGTGAGAGATTGACCTCATCGAAGGTAGCCATGGTGCTCTCACTATAGAAACAACGAACACGCAACCGAAGACTGCCCAGAGCTAATTGAAAAGTGGGAAGACAAAGTACGGAAAAGAGGAACTAACCTTATTATCTCAGATATCAAGAGAATTTATAAGGGACAATTACCAAACCTTAATATCGTCACTAGAGGAGGAGCGAAGACTGGAGTTGATGCTGATACTCTATCCCAGATTCAGAAAGTAGCACCTAAGGGAGACAGGTATGACCCCCTAAAGAAAAAATTGTTCTTTGAAGACGCCATAGAAGTATTCCACAATATCCCTAATCATGAAATATGAGAGAACCCCCCCCCCTAGCCAACTATTTACCCTAAGATGGCACAAGCCCCTGCTTCACCCCCTGCACCCAGAAACCCTGTAGGTATACCAAGACAGCTTGAGCAACCTCAAAATGTAGTTGACCTCTGGTTTTAGTTATTCTCTGACATTCTGGGGAATGATCAACTGACAGAAAAATTGTGCAATGCACTGTACCTAGTCTTAGGGAATGAAGAAACCTCAGAAGCAAGGATACAGGCTCACCTTCCTGAGAAGAGTACTTAGAGAGTGCAACGAAGAAAAGTAAGAACCAAAAAGAATTCTGACTAGTAGCCCAGTTAGATGACTTTGAAATTAAGGATGTCATGTTGGACCTAGGGTCATATGTGAACATTATGCCCAAGAAGACCTGGGAAGCCTTAGGAAAACCGATACTAACATATTCCCCAATTCAATTGAGAATGGAAAACCAATATTGTATCTTTCCCATAGGAAGACTGGAGAATGTGGAAATCGATGTAGCAAGAGTAAAAACAATGGATGACCTTGAAGTCATTGAGATCATGGGAGATAAGGACCCCTACCTTGTGCTACTTGGCATCGATTGGGCCTAAGATAATTATGCAGTAATTGACTTAAAGAAGGACACCATGACTTTTCAATCTTAGGGAATCAAGGTAGTCCAACCTTTGGATCCATATGTAGGACCCAGGTACACATAACTAACAGACAATAATATGGAAGGGGAAGACCTAGACTAGTTGTACATTGTAAATGATGGGACAAGAAATGATTATATCAACCCTACTGCGGATGGATTAGTAAGCTGGAGAGGCATACAGTCAACAGATGAAGATTCAAAACTGGGTTTTGATAGTTGGAAACAAGGCTTGCATGAAATATTCTCAAGAAGATGCGCAACTGTCAGACTGACTAGATGGGTTGGGACCAAAGTCATAGAACACCCAGTGTACAACGGTACCTCAGATCTAGAAAACATTTTGCAGAATATGGAAGAAACTGTGGGAGAAGATCAAAGAATCTCGGTACTAGATATAGCTTTCTAGAACACCCCCGCCATATGGTGGGCTACTCATAAATCCATACTCAAAACTTGGGACGAAGTGAAGCAAGCTCTCAAGTATAGGTTTTGGAATAGGGAGAAGATGGAATCAGAAATGCAAATGAATCTCAAAGTTACGCAACCGTTTAGTGGAGAATCGGACCCTAGAATACACATTGAACAATGTGTGACACAGTGGCAGGATGCGGAGATACCCTCTCACTTCTGGGTTCAGGTATTCCCCCATTCTCTAGGACCAATCTCAAAATCTTGGTTTATACATGAGGAAACCAGACGTCAGAACAATGTTGGCAGACACTAACAACTCAATTTTTCAAGGACTTCTCATTCACAAGTAAGTACCCTGAGCATGAACTAGTCCTGCAAAAGGTTAAAGAACTTATTTTTACAGCCAATAGTTATAAGAGATCAGACTTTGTAGTGTGTCCCAAGAATACCCAAGAACTTCAGACTAAACTCCACTTACCCTTGACTGAAAATCCTATAAAATTCTATCAGATTAGCAAAGATTCAGAAAGCCTAGACGAATTAGAAGAACTGAGAAACCTAGCCATCAAAGAGACCGAGGGGAATAGATAAATCCAAAACACAATAGCCATCCAGACCGATAGTTCCTACAATCACCTATTGAAATTGCAGAGACTCAGCATAGGGACCGAAGAGAAACCCAAGATATATTTTGTGGGAGATTACTGGGATGAGAAAACCAGTCAGGAAATACAGAGTTTACTGCGGGAATATGAGGATTTGTTCCCAAAGACTTTTTCAAAATTGAAGGGAATCAAAGGAGTTATGGGAGAAATGAAGATTGAGTTAAAACTAGGATCCAAGCCTGTCAGACGTAGGTCATACCGTCTTAACCCGAGAGTAAAAGAGAAAGTTAAGAAGGATATTGATAAGATGTTAGAAGCAGGTCTCATTTTTCCAGTAGAAGAAGCAGAATGGGTCAGCCCGATAGTCATTCAAAGCAAGAAAGACACTAAGGATATTAGAGTCTGTGTGGACTACAAAATCATCAACTCTGTCTATCTTAACGATCCATTCCCAACACCCTTTACTGATGAGGTCCTAGAACAGGTTGTGGGGAAGGAAGCATACTCATTTACAGACGGATTTTCAGGATACCATGAAGTTAGGATTGTTGAAGAAGACAAGAGAAAAACCACTTTCATTACCGAATGGGGATCTTTTTCATACAATGTGATGCCATTTGGTTTAAAGAACACCCCTGCAGGTTTCTCTAGGATTGTGATAGCAACCTTTAGAGAGTTCATTCACAAATTCATAGAATTCTATATGGATGATTGGACAATATATATCCTGCTGAAGGAACATGTATCACTGCTAAGGCTAATGTTTGATAGATGCAAAGAGTTTCAAATCTCATTAAATCTTAGAAAGTGTATCTTCTACATACTGTTAACTCTCCAAGAAACCCTCCGTGGTTGCAGACCAGAGGTGCTTGGTAACTTAAGAACTCAATGTTTTTGGTGTTTTTTATCAAAATGGATCAATGGGATGACTAAACCAGAGTACAACATTCAGACATTCAACAT
>ML796394.1:181424-231725 GCA_009831015.1 Picea engelmannii
GGGTTTTCAAAATGAACACATAACCTGTCCATGATGAACCTATCTGTTGCTGAGATGGAAGGGATTCCGTGCGATCGTGACTGACTGTCATTGATTTGCAAAGATTTGGAAATGACGTGCTGAAGAAAACGCGCCGAAATCTGGAACCTTTCATTTTGAAACCACGAATGATCATCATGTCCTCCAATGCGGGCTAATCGGCGGTTGAAACTTCAATCATTTCAGTGTTTTGACACATGGCTCGTGCGAAAGCACGAGCTTTCTTTTTGCTCGATCAAACCCTTTGGCGGTTGCTTTGTATTTCAAATCGGCCATTTGCTGACGAAATCAAACGTTTTCGGTGGTTAATGAGCACGCCAGGGGCTCGCCCAAACCACCGAAAGTCTCCTTTTTGCACCCTTTGAATAAACCAAGTATCAAGAAATTTATTGAAATATGAAAACAGAAAACTAGTTGAGCATGCATGTGACCACTAGCTTAGGATATCCTCTACAAAGTTCAACCGAAAAGACGGTTTTACTTTGGGAGTTAACACATACTACATGGAAATCTATTGGGCCACATAGTCTGTCAAGAAGGAGTGTTGGTAGACCCAGCCAAATTTGTGGTCATTGTGAATATGCCACCACCTACGAGTGCTAAACAGTTGTGCTCCATAGTCGGACACACAGGTTACTATTGCAGGTTCATTCGAAGATATGCCAACATTACTGCACCTCTGGAAAACCTCCTGAGAAAGGCTGAAACATTCCAATGGACTCACGAATGTGACAAAGCATTTGATACACTTAAGGAGAAACTCATTACAACATCGATTCTGATATTGCCAAACTGGGATAAGGAATTTCATGTCCATGTAGATGCTTTAGGAATTTCCTTAGGAGCTATCTTAACGCAACCTGGAGATGGAGCTATCGACCACCCGATCTACTTTGCAAGTCGGAAGTTGTTGCAAGTAGAGTGCAACTACAAAATGACTGAATGAGAAGGATTAGCAATGATCTATGCCTTACATAAATTTAGACATTATCTGTTAGGATCTCATTTCAAATTCTTTACTGATCATTCTGCATTAAAATATCTAGTTAACAAACCTGTGTTGGAAGGGAGAATTTGTAGATGGCTGCTATTATTTCAGGAATTTTCCTTTGAAGTCATCACTAAGCTAGGATGATGAAACGTCGGACCCAACAATCTATCCATACTAGAGTCAGGAGAAAGTGGCATAGCAATGGATGACCAGCTCCTAGCTGCAAATTTTTTCAGAATCGAGGTCATACCGAAATACCTGGAGGACATAGAAATATTTCCCAATACAGGGGCATGTCCTAAAACATATTCCGCAACCCAGAAATTCCATTTGTTCGTTAGAGTAGCATATTACCAGCTGATCTTTGGGAAATTGTATAAACTAGGACTAAACAACATCCTCAGACGATGTGTCCTAGATCATGAAAGGCAGGATATACTCTGGGAATGCCATAGTGGAATTACAGGAAGACACATAGGAGGAAAGGCCATGACACAAAAAGTTCTACATGAAGGACTTTGATGGGAAACACTTTTCAAAGATGAAAAATCATATGCTAGATCATGTGATGTTTGTCAATGGGTGGTCAAGCCGTCACCCCAAGATGAACTACCACTACAACCAGTTAGATCTCTACAGGCATTTTTGAAATGGGCAGTTGACTTCATTGGACCAATCAACCCCACAACCAAACATTCAAAGGCTAGATATATCATTACTGCAACTGACTACCTTACCCACTGGGTAGAAACAATAGTGGTACAGGACTGTTCGATAGAGACTGCTGCCAAGTTCATTTTCAAAAATATCCTTACTCAGTTCGGATGTCCTAAGAGCCTAACCAACAATCATGGAACTCATTTTATTAATAACACTATAGCAACACTTACAACAGAATTTATGATTCAACACCATAAGAGAAGTCCATACCACCCACAGGCCAGCAAAACAATTGAAGCCTTCAACAAAATCTTGGAAAGGGGACTAACAAAGGTCTGTTGCGCAAACCGAGAGGAATGGGATGATAGAGTTCTAGCTGTACTATGGGCCTACAGGACAACCACAAAGAAACTCCACAGATACACACTGTTCCAGCTAGTTTATGGGAGAGAAGCAGTGGTGCCCATAGATTTCATCACTCTAAGTCTGTATATTTCACAAGCCACATGTATGAAAGAAGAAGAATCAGTAGCACAGAGACTTGCGGAGCTCCAGGGACTCGAAGAAACCATATTTCTAGCAGACTTCCATCAGTCAGTTGAAACGACGAGACAAAAATCTTGGCATGACCAACACATTAAGACCAAGGTATTTACACAAGAGGACAAGGTGTTACTCTGTGATAGATAATACCAAAAGCACCCTGGCAAGCTGAGTATGCATTGGTTGGGACCCTTCATAGCTACGGAGATCCAACCCTCAGGAGCAGTCATAATCGTGAAACTGGATGATGTGCTACGGCCGATATGGGTGAATGGTGCTCACCTGAAGCGCTACCTATCTCAAAAATGAGAGAGAAGGAAAGTTGCTCCAATCCAACAGAGCTTGTACAATAGTTAGATTTGAGTTTTGTTTTCTTTCTGAATTTTTGTAAATTCAGTTGATAATTTCGCATGTGCGCATTATTGTGCCATAACACATAGTTCATTTGTTTTGTTTAAGTGTTGGTTGATACAGAACTGACGACTCCGCAGTACAAGACCTGAAGCATGAGAAAGTCCATTAATGACAATCATTAAATATGACGAAGATAACCTTTGTGGTCGGAGGTGCCATGAATCCAAATCCAATCTGAGTTATAGGCCACGAAAACCCAGTCTAGTCACCACCTTTATTGCCATTCTGGTACCCCGACTGACACCTGTTAACCCTTAAAGTCGCATTATGCCAAGATTCCATTGAATTTTTCACTGAGACACCCACCCATCAAACAGAAAGGTCTCAATTCAGCCACGTCCCTATTCCACTCAAATGAGTAAATACCAAGATCACCTAATAGGATTTACCTTGATTAAATCGTCCCGTCGGACAACTCACACCATGTTGCATCTATACGGTCATGATGAGGAGTAGTTATTGCTAAAACTTATCCATTAAGCCAGGCATAAGGCTCTCAAAACTCATCCAAGAATGTATTATTTCTAAAATGAGCATAGCCATTTCCGAACTCAGCAGTGCCAACCAGTTGGGACCATTGTCAAAGCTATAAATGTAGCCCTAGTTCCTCACTGCCACAGAACCACGAATTCTGAGAGCCATAGCAAGCCAAAGAACCATGACTAAAGAAGTAGTACTAGCTGAGCTCTATGACCCCCGAGTTGAGATCGTAGGCGACCTCAAAGGGAAGGTAGAGCACGTTAAGCTACTCAACCTTGACCTCACAGATTCAACCTTATTCCCACAGATGCACATAGATGTATTTTGGGAAATATCTTTGGATGGAGCCGAGGACATAAAATTTGTACCGAAATAAGTGTTCATCAATTTATTTAACTCAACCTTCATGAACCTGAGAGACTTACCAGTTTTTGGTACCACATTCGAGATTGCGTGTGGCACGAAATTTCTGATAATCAGAGTGCATGGCATAAGTCTATGGTTGGATAAGTGGTATCCAATCCATGCAAAAGATATCCAACAACTTACTAGACTATCCTCCCAAGGAGAGGATGTGTCGAAGGGATTTCAGGGCCCCGACAAGCATGGTAAAAAGAAAGGCAAGCCTAGCTTGTATGAGAAGTTTAACACAAAGAGAGGAGGATGCGCAACAGTCATTGAACCAATACTGCCCGAAACAGTGTGGACTAGATGCTACATAATATCCAACAAGGTTATGTGGTATTACTATAAGGGAGAATGCATTCTAGATGCACTATCAGTCGCCGACTTTTGCGCACATGGAGCAGTGTTCAATTGGTGTAGCTTCCTGTTGGAGGAACTACTAGTAGCTTGCAAGGAAACATAAGAGAAGGGAGGCACCTTCACCTATGGATACCTACTTGTGGCATTCATAATGCTCAAATGGAAGCCACCCATGGGAAGACAACCGACAATACCAGATAAGGGGCGCATAGTGAATATGTTCAAGCCATGGAAGTCTAGACCAGACTCGAAGAACACAACACTCAACAACGCAACATTTTCCAAATGGTATAATTCTATGATAGACATAATGCAGAGGTCGCGCATCTTGTAGGATCTCCTCAATTGTAACACGGGGAATATTTTCTTCAGTATGAATCATCACAAAACATGTGTCTAGTCGAGACATGTCAGTCAAGAACATTTCCACACACGACTGCTACCATTCTATTTGGATGAGGAAGATTTCGATAAGGAATTTATGTCATGGCTAGGAGTTAAATGTGGCCCGCATAAATCTGGGATGCATTACATTTTTCTTACGGAGCTGCTGAGGAAAAAAGACAAGGAAGTAGGAGAGGGACCAAGCTCAGGCCCATAGTAGAAGAAGCGAGATGCTCCATACAAACAGACTCCGAGGAGGAATAAGAGATACAACAGTTAGAGTGGAGGAAAAGATTAGGCCATTATCAGCTGCCAAAAGATGTCGTGCTATCAGGTGTGCAGGTTAACCAGATCTTGGGCATTATGCTTGGTATTGAACCATTGATGAAGAAGCCCAGAACTAGGGTCTCGCTGAACAAACCACTGAACCCACAACCCCTTGCATATGTCATTCCCCACACCTGTGCCACGACCAAAGATACCATTGTCATTGATATTCAGGATGATCCAGAGTCTGAAACAATTATGTCCACATTCATCATTGAGCACCCTCCACCACTCCAATTACCAAACCTTCTCACCACCACTCCACATCCGGCCACAACCTCATATTTGATGCAGCTCTATCCCAAGAGACAGAGGAATGATGGCCCATACAAACAACCAAAGAATCACCCAAGCCCAGATCAGAAATTCCTGACTCCAACCCCAAAGCCTCAGAGAAGAGCACGATGCGGGACATTCTGAATCCGAACACCCAAGAATAGAAACCTAAGTCTTCAACACAGGAAGAATACACCCAAAGAAGAAAAGAGCTGGAACCCAACCGTAACCAACAAATCACCTCACCATCTAAGGGTGAGGATGCCCAATAAATCACGGTGCATGATGCAGAAGTACCAGAAGATACAGAGATACCAGATGCGCACAATGAGCCAGAATCAACAACGGAGCAGGATACAAAAACCATGCAAGAGAAAATGGAGAAAGTCCTCCAGAACCCCCAACAATGTGAAGAATTGATGCATCTCTACATAACCAAAATAAATTTTTTGACCCTTTTACCCGAATAACTAAGGTTGAGGATCGCACCAGTGCCACCAACGGAGGAGGAGGTAGAAACATGCTCGGACCACTTAATAGCTAGTGGACTCGCTCTATAGACGCGAGCGCCCACTAACGCAGCTCCTTCATCCACCGACCTGGTACAATGGCCAGTGTCACAATTGTTTGGCCTAATCAGAGCCTCAATGAACCAACTAGAGCAAAGGCTCTAGGAAGCTGAGAGATCAGCCGAGATTTCCAGGCAAGAACAGTTTGTTTTGCAAGCACGTAGAATGTAGGAAGCACATGATAAACTCCAAGTCCAACACAAACTAGAAAAAGTGTAGGCAAAAATTATAGAATCTTGGCCGGAGATTCATAAGGTTGCACCCGACCTACCCGAAGCCAACGAGATAAGTGATCCAGAGAAACAGATCGAGCTATTACAAGAATCATGGACACAACTCATTACTCGCACTGAGAAGATACAAGCGAAGCTACAACAAGTCCAGCAAGAAGTAAAACAATAGCCTCGATAGTTGTAGGAACAGATGCAGAAGATATTATTGCAAGGCAGAAATTCTTGAGCAACATTTCACAAGAACACAGCGGAATGCACAAAAATATTCAAGGAATTCAGCGACTGGATGGGCATCATCGCTCGACGAAAGAAAGTCTTGGAGGAAGTGTACACAAAGATACAAGTGTTGAATGAAAAAGTTGCAACAACAATGGACCCTATGGAGAAACAACAAAAGTTTGAACAAATTCAATAGGCCAACAATGAGTTGAATACACTCTACGAGGCACAGTCCGTAGCCGAGAAAGAGTTGCATGAATTTCAACCAGTCATTCAGACAGCCTACATGCAAATGAATCAAGTCGATGCAATAGCAGATTCTAAGTGGAACTCGTTGGTTGTGGCCAAGCCAAAGGAGTACAAAAAAGAGACAACACAATAGTTTCTTGTAGAGGCATCACTCCTCACCCGAAAATGGCAGGACAAAGTTGAAAGTTTCCAAGGAGTAAAGCACTGAGCCTTAGAGTTGGTACCAGAATTGGGCCCTTCGTTTGAGGAGGAGAAGGAAGAAATGGCACAAACATAAGAGCTCAAATAATAAGAAAATTTGGACAAGGGAAAACAACAGTTTCTCCTGGAGGATGTGAAAGAACCAGGCGCTTGACTCGAGGACGAGTCAATGATTGTGGTCAGAGCTTGTTGGGCCCTTCATTTTTGGGAAAGAATTTTGCAAGTTTTGGCTAAGAACGAGTTGTGAAAACTTCATCAGAGGCTGGGAGAAAGAGTAAAAAAAATAAGTTGTAGAAGCCAACGCAATGCCAGCTAAGCAACAAACAATTGCAATAGAACATGAAAGCATGCAAACCGAGAAGGAAGACACAACCCAACTATATATAGGGATTAATATAATTGTAAAAACGTTGGAGGTTGTTGTTTTTTTTCAGTTGTTCATTCATTCATTGGATGATGCACTCATTGTTGATAGCTCATTCATTGTTGACTGATTAGGGCTGAGTTGAGTCATGTTGATCAGAGTCTCCCAGATCTTGGGATTAGTAGTTGATACTTGTTGTAAGTCGAGAGAAGAAAGATCATAGTCTGTAATCAATTAGAATTGTCAGTCAAAGAGATGGAGCTTTGAGATATGAATCCAAAGCCAAGAGTCTATAACATGAACTATTGTGTGAGTCTGAGTCTGTAACAGAGAAAGATCTCAAAGATAATATGAAGCATGACTAAATTTACAAATATGATGTGTCTTTGTATGTTTACTTATGCATTATAGTGGTTCTTTATGGCTGATGAGTTCTACTTAATGGTTCAACATCTTAATGCTTGCTCGCACCGTAAGTAGGTTAAATTCTTGAATTTAGATGTTTCATATCAAATAATGTCTCTTGCGCAAGAACATGAATGAGTTCTAAGTGCCCTATGGGTCCTCTTTAGTCTTCTTCCCATCCTTCCCTATCTATATGTCTCATCAGCACTTCAGGTGAGACTTCTTCTCTCTGGAGGAGATGAAAATGCCAATACTCTAGACTACATGGTGCCTTTTTTTGGTAACCTTTGAAGGACCCTGGTTTGACCAAATTCATGCCAACAGGTTTTTTCACCACACCTACCCAGGTTCTATCCAAAGGGTGTAACATTCTTCCTCCACCTCCACCTGGAGGATCTAATAGTCTTGGCCCAAGTTTCTCCAATCAAGTTGGAGGATCAAGTCATTATGTCACTTCTAGTTTTCAAATCCTTGTTGGAGGCCATCCTCAATTTTGGGTCCAACCCCAAGTTGGGGGGAAACCTCAAGTTGGGGGGGAACCCCAAGTTGGTGGTCATAACCTAGTATACATGCAATATACACCTGGATTACAATCTCAAACTTAGAATGTTCCTTTCCAAAGAAATCAAGAACCACCTGGGGGGAAAAATACTCAAATAAATTCTTTTGTACCCCCTAATCCTGAACAACCATATATAGGTTCTGTAAATCCTACCTGGGGCCAAGTTTTTCAGTCTAATTCTCATTTCCAAGGTAGCATCCCAAATCAACCAACAAACTTTTTTTACTTGACTCAAAACACTTTAGAGTTGAATTTGATAGGACCCTCTAACTATCTACAGATTTCTTATGGTCCTACTGGTATACCTATAGGATTACCTCCTCAAAATTACTAGTTTTCTCATGTGAACAAATAGTTGTCATTTCTAGCTACTTTGGATTTACAAGATTTATCTAGGATTTTTAATGCTCTTATTTTGAATTCTCCTTATTGGTCGGTCATACCTACAAAATTACCATCATACATTCCTAAGTTTGATGGTCGATCGGGAGAATACCCAAATAATCATGTCATGACATTTCATCTTTGGTGTTCATCCAACTCCTTGATGGATGAATCCATTCAATTACATCTTTTCCAACAAACTCTTACGGGTTTGGTAGCCAAATGGTATATTGAATTTCCATGAGGACTCTTCAATGATTTCAACACCTTAGATATGGATTTATTAACGCATTACCAGTTACCAATACGATATGAGACAAGAACACAAATTTTGAGTTCATTTAAACGATCATGTTCTACTCATATTTCAGATCATATTCACGAGTGGAGGAGGAGAAGACGATTAATCAAAGTTCCCATTCCTGGTCAATTGTTGACTGAGTGGTTTACCAAATCACTTATCATTCCTATAGCTCATGATGTTTCCATGAGCGGTGTCGTCACTAAAGAGAAGGCGAATAGTCATTCTCAATACTTAGATCTCGTTTATTCACAAACAGGCACACTATATGATTTGATCCCTAATGCTCCTCGCTCATATACAAATCCAACCCCAATGCCTCCAGTAGCTTCTCATGTTGTTGATGGTGTGATTAGTGCTTTTCATGCTGAGACTCAGTCCAAACAAGCCAGACGTTCCAATCCCAAATCTATTACTACTAATGTACAAAACACTACTCTGAATCCTTCTCCCGGTAAAACTTCTAAGGTTAATACTATTTTGATTTTTAGTTTCGATTCATGCACTAGTTGTTACTATAGATCATCTCACCTTCTTTAGTTATGATTCACACACTAGTAAAATTCCTTTTATTATGAAAACACCTCATGCTTATGATAATGTTGGTGTGGGTCTTTTAAAGGATTCATCGTTAATGGGTACCTTCCCCATTCCACCACCTGATGTTCCTCCTCCTTTTGTCACTTCAATTAACATGATCTCGACCACTGTTGGAGAAACCCTTGGGTCTTATGACCCATGGATAGTACCTAGATTTGACGACTGTCTTCGCTATGGCAACCAAATTCTTTTAAGTCTAGTAGAATTGGCTTATCAATATATTCAATCGACAAATCCTTCCCCTTGTTCTTTCTTAGATACATCTCCTGATCAATTTCGTGTGGTATTTCACACCAATGAGATAATCATGAAAGTTATTTCCATGAAAGATACCCCGTGGGATGATGGGAATCATCATTCTATCCTCTTCTTGAAACCCGAGACTATAGAGAGTTATTAACGGATTTCAAATCCGTCTACTGTCGTTACTATTCCCCCTGTTCCTGAACCAACACGTGATGTTTTGTACAAAGGGAAATTGGGAAATATTTCACCCACCATCCCTCTATATATTTTGATTAATACTGGAATCGTGGAAAATGTTCATATCAGTGCCTCATGTTCTCCTGATGAGATCTGAATTTACAAGGCCCTTTTCCAAGAATTTCGTGAAGTTTTTGCATGGAGTTACGAAGACATGCCTGGAATTGATCTAGATATTGTTGTACATGAGATTAAGAATTACTTGGATACTAAAACTATTCAACAAATACTTCACCCAGTTCATCCATGCAAATATGCTTCTATTAACCTCAAAGTTGAAAAACTTCTTAAAGCCAGTTTTGTCTACCCTATAGCATTGACTGATTGGGTGTCTAATATTGTTCTGGTTACGAAGAAACAAGGAATGATTCATGTTTTTGTTGATTATAGGGATATAAACAAGGATTTTTCCAAAGATAATTATCGAACCCCTTTTCTTGACCAAATAGTTGATGATTGTGCTGGGAGTGAACTCTTCTCTTTGATGGATGGATTCTCCAGCTATAATCAAATCAATATTTTACCCGTAGATCAAAATAAGACTTCTTTTATTTTCCCTTGGGGAACTTTCACATACCGGAAAAATCCTTTTGGTCTAAATAATGCTAGTGTGACTTTTGAATGTGCTATGTCTTATTCTTTTCATGATATTAAGAACATTATACAACCTTACCTAGATGATTTACCGACACATTCTATGCATCGCCAAGATCACCCAACATACTTACGAGCCATTTTCCTACGATGTCGATACTATCGCATAAGATTGAACCCACATAAATGTGTTTTTTTTGCGGAGTCTAGAAGAATTCTTGGTTTTATCATTTCTACACATGGGATTAGGGTGGATCCTTTGAAGGTTGAAGATATTCTCAATTTACCTCCTCCTTCTACCTTACACCACCTCCAAAGTTTCTAAGGGAAGGTAAACATTTTACGTCGATTCATTCCCAATTATGCTGAACTAACGAAAGGTTTCACTTGACTTCTTAAGAAGGGTCACGATTTTGTATGGGACAACACTGCAAACAAAGACTTTGAAGCTTTGAAACTTTCCTTAACCCATACACCACTCTTATTTCCCCCGGATTATAGTTGAGATTATTTCTTATACTTGGCTTCTTTGGACTCTACCATAGCTATGGTTCTAGTCCAAGAGGATGATAAGCATGATGAACATGTTATTTACTATTTGAGTCGGAGTCTCATGACCACCAAAACCAAATATATGCATGTGGAGAAACTGGCCTTGGAAACTATTCAAGTTGTTCAACGTTTTCGTCATTATATCTTATTACGCAAAACCACCATCATTTCCAATTGAAACCCTATGAAACACATCCTTACACAACAATTGTTGGGGGCGAAATACTCCAAATGGATAGTGATTCTCTAGGAGTTTTATTTGGAGTTTGAGCGAGCCAAGTCAAAGAAATCTTTGGTTTTTGCCGAATTGATATGTGACCTTACCTCCACTGAGACATAAACTATGGCAGAAGATTATTTTCCTGATGAGTCTCTCTTCACGATCAGTTCAAATGACATCTAGTATGGAGACATTATCATTTACCTCAAAACCCAAACTTTCCATCCTAATCTTTCTCATGTAGATCGTCATCATATTCAGTATCAAGCATGTCAATACATCATCCTTGAGGATACCCTTTACCCTCATGGTATTGATTCTGTATTTTGACATTGTCTAACCTATGATGAAGCTGAGAAAGATTTAAATGATTGCCATTCTAGAGAATTCGATGGTCATATGTCTGGGTATGTCTCTTCCCAAAAGATCTTGTGAGATGGTTATTTATGGCCTTCATTGTTTAAGGATTGCATTATTGTCATTTAGAAATGCCACACTTGTCAAACATATAACAATAAGATATGATCACATCCTACTCCTCTTTACCCTATAGTTTTCATTGGTCCATTAGCTAAATGGGGTATTGAATTCATGACATGTAACCCTCACTCGGCCGGGGGGCATGGATACATTATCATAGTCGCGGATTATTTCACTAAATGGGTCAAGGTGATGCCTACATTTGATAATACCAGGAAAAATGCAACATTGTTCATATTCAATCATATCGTTATTAGGTTTGGTGTCCCTCAATCCATCCTCACTGACCATGGTAGTCATTTTCGCAATTTCATGATGTCTGAACTTACCGATAAGTTGGGTATTATACATGAAAACTCAACCCCTTACTATCCACAGGCCAATGTCTAGGTTGAATCAATCAATAAAGTTCTAAATACTATGCTTTGATGGATGGTAGGAATTCACAAGTCAAGTTGGCACATGACACTCTTCTCAACATTATGGGCTTATCAGACATCCCTTAAATCTTCCACAGGGTTCCCACCTTTCCAGTTAGTATATGGTATCGAAGCTATTTTGCAGATTGAATGTGAAATCCCATCTTTGAAACTAGTTGTTGAACTTCTCCCTAACACCTCAGCCGAAAAAGAACATATCTTGTATTTGATGCAACTAGACAAGACTCGCTGTGATGCTTCTTTAGTCATAGAAAATAAGAAAAAACATGTCAAATCTCAGTACGACAAGCATGTCAAACCACGTGTTTTTTTATGAGGGTGATTTACTTCTCCTTTACGAGCAAGAACATGCCTTATTAGGGTCTGGTAAATTCGATCCCATGTGGTGTGGCCCGTATATCGTTAAATGAGTGTTGGAGAAAGGGGCTTATGAGCTAGTGGATTATGATGGAATTCCTTTGGGTGAACCCAAAAATGGGATTTACTTAAATAAGTACTATGCTTAAAATATTTTTTGCATGAGTGCTTTGTAATTTAGTGTATCATACTCTAGTGTTCTTTTTTAATTTCTTGTTGTGCCTTTAAGTTGCTTACCTTACATTGTACTTGGTTTCCAGATGTCGGCATCTTCGCTACCCTATATAGGCTTTGTTGATGGTGCTAGTCGCAGTAATCAAAACCTGGCATCTTCTGCATGGGAAATATATGCACCTACTGATGAGTTGAACAGTCTACATGGTGTTTTCCTTGGTCGTGAAACTAATAACATCATGGAATACAATGCAGTTATCAAGTTATTAACTAACACCATTTCATTTGGAATCTGTCATTTTATTGTACAACTTGATTCACAACTAGTGGTACTGCAATTGAGTAACGTTTATTCCATCCAAAGTCCTACATTGTTACGGGTATACTTAAGAATTCACCTCTTGGAAATACATTTTGATTATACTGAGTATCAACATATTCCTAGATGTCTAAACACATTAACAAATGCATTGGCTAATTATGTTTTATACATACATTTGCACCATTTATAAATCCAAACACACATTTTAAAGACAAGTCGGTAGGAACTTTATATTAATACGTCAAAAGTTACAAAAAATTGTCTGTCTTGAGACCAAAATGTCAAAATGGTGAAGCTCATGGCTTCATATACATAAGCATCAAGGATGTTTCTCACTATAACAAATGATTGCCCATGCCACACGACGAAGTATTCGACCAATGGATGTTGATACACCAATTGTATGGCATTAGTAGCGCTGAGGTAACTCGTCCACTGTGATGTCAGAGATGTTCATGATTAATCCCTCAAGGTTCTATTAGATCTCCTAGAGATCCTCAGCAACCACCCCTCGATCCACCACTGTGCCTATCCCTCCATGTCTCTGAATAGGAGATGATCCTGGAAGCCGATAAGGTGCCACATCTGCATTGTTGAGAGAACTTGATTAGTCTCAAATAAATAGAAAAAACATTTTATAATTAAAATACCAAAAACAACATATAATGAAAAATTCTTCTTACCTATCTCTCCCCACTGAGAACCCTCAGGTAATGCCAAGTCGAGGTCTTCATGGAATTCGGTCCTAGCATAAGCATAGTCCTAAACCATAATTAGCTAATCCCTCATCCATTGGAAGAAAGCTTGTTCATATTTGACAATTGGCATGCCACCATGACGGGCCATCAAATTTACCCATGTTTTCATCTGAGGATCCTATGGAGTGGGTATTCCCCATTCCACATGATGTAGGCATAAGACGGGGACCCTCTCTAGGAAGAAGGATACCAAAATAGATTCATATCCAAATTGTTTCAACCGATCATTCCTACACTTTGTTAGTTGTTTCTTCATGTTTTTAAGAAGACCCTCACACAAATTCAAAACCCGGGGCTCCATACACTCTATATCATAATCAAAGTGTCTTTGTAAATCCATGTGAGGAGCCACACTCCCTACCATCTGAGTGATAGTGTAGAGGATAGTTCTCAAAGGTAAATATCAAACATCCCTTATGGAAACCTTGTCACTATGATTCTTTGTACCTGGTACGCAATGTTGTGCAATGTAATAGTCCATGGGTTCACCACCACCTCTACTTCCCAAGAGAGACACCTGAGAGCTTCGACGAGATAATCCCATCAAGAAGTAAATGTCATAAATCTCCAAAGTAAGTGTATGCACACCTACATGAAAGGCTTTTTCATTGGCATCCCACATGTGGACTAGGTACTCCAATAGCCTCAGTTGGGCTCTCATTCCCTGAACTTTGAAAAATTTGAGCAAGACACACTTCCAAAGTGCCATGATAGTGCCCGAGTCATTCCCAACAAAGTAATATTCTTCCTCATGTTCACGTTCCCTCCACTCAAGCATAATGACCAATGAAAACCTGCCAAACAACATTAAAGGATGATTAGATACATCAAAATTTAAAAGTTGGAAGTTTTTCTAACTCTATTTCTCTATTTAAAATTTGATTTGTGGTCATCGCAGGGGCTCTCTTTTCCACAGAGCGACATCCTCGCACCATGGTTGTGGAACCCTTGTGGCAATTTGGGATCATCATAGTTCACGATAGGGTGAGCCTGCAATGACCTTAAAGTGTAATAACCCCTAAAAAATTAACCATAACTAAAAAATGAACCATTAAAAATGAAAAAATAAACCATGAAAAGAGAAAGGAGAAGGAGAATACCTTTTTGATGGAAGTGGTTCGAGAAATGATCCACCAGGCGCTCCAGAATCGTTTCTTGAAATTTGGAAGAAAAAGGGGGGTTTTGTTGGAGTTACTTCACACACACCTAGAATTTATTTTTACTAAGGTTTTTCATTGTTTATTAGTCATATTTAGTCATAATATAGTCTCCTATATTTTAGGGCATAATATTCTACCTGGAGAATATTCTCTTTCAGTTGACACTTCAGTTTGACTAGTTGAGTTGAGTTTAGATGTTGCATTGGTTTTGTCACCATGCAAAATTGGGATAATCACCATGATAATTTGACATTTCCTTGGTATCATCACCAGAATGGCGCATTACCCTTGATTCCCTGAGTTAACTCCTCACGACTCTTTGTTCAGTTAGTTAACTGAAGAGTAGTTGACCAGTTAACTCAACTAGGTGGCAGTTCACTCCCGTAACTTATTGAGAGACTAGAATAGGTGGCAGTTCACTCTCGTAAGTGTTGGTATGTGTCCATATCAATATAGACCACCACTATGGTGCATTGTTTCTCCTCCAATGCGCACTCATTGAGTTATACAGAGTATATCATGTGTAAATTATTCATTATTCACAATGGTTAATGAGAATTATTTCATTCTTTCTCTCCTTCTTATTCTTTCTCCAATTCTCTCTTGTATTATTGTTTAGCTAGATATATTCTATGTAGTTTCAAAACATTTACATGGTATCAGATCTGACAGACTGCTAAGCAAAAGCTACACTAAAAAAATTTGCAGGTACAAAAGATTGAAGACAGCAAAAAGATGGAATTCCAAAAAGAATTCATTCTTACACCTTACAACTATTTTGCATGGAAGGATAAAATAGCCATACATATCCAAACCAGAGGGTTGTACAGGTTAAACTTGAATACATATACAAAATTGACATCATCCATAGAAAAATCCAAGTATTTAAATCGCATGCATGAGGCACTTGGAACAATTTGTAGTTTTATTTCTCCTGATCTCCTTTTTCACATATCTTCCTGTAAGACTCCCAATGAAGCCTATACCACCTTGTAAGATATATTTGGAAAACAGGATGATATGAGGGAATACATTCTAGAGGTGGAGCTGCTCACATTGGATCCAAAAATCTTTGACAATATCCAAGATTTCTTTACAAAATTCAAGGATTTACTGTTTCAACTCAAAGCTTGCGGGGTTGATAAATCGAAGGAGGAGAAACAAATGGTTCTCACCATTCTCTCCAAGATTGTTCTTTAATTCTTTGTATTCCTATCCACATTCCATTATGTCATATTTGCCTTTGGAGCCACCTGGAAGATGCCTTCTCTTGAGGAATTTATCAAAGAATTGACACAAGAGCAAACCAAACTCATCAACATGGGCACAATCAAAGGCCCAAGGGTGCATGAACTCATTATGCATGATGGAAGCCACAAATATTATAAATATAAACATAAATCTCATGTACATACGAAGAAGGAAGGGTACACAAAACCCTTCACTGACGCCTCCGGATCCAAAAGGGAAAAGGGAAGAAAAGGGGAGAAATGCTCATACTATCACAAAGGATTCCATCTAGAATCCACATGCATACAAAATAAAATATATCTAATGTCTCAAGTACTTCAGCAAAACAACCTTAGAGATAGCATCCCTTAGGGTTCCAAGAAGAAGAAGCCAGAAGATCTGAATTCGAAGAAATGCAATTCTAGACATGCGTTGATTGGCATCAAATCCTCTCCCGATGCTTGGATCATAGATTCAGGAGCATCACATCACATGGCTGCCTCAAAAGAAGTATATTATTATTTGGATTCATTCAAAGGTCATCCCATTCTGATGGGAGACAACTCTTCTGTCGAAGTCACCAACAAAGGAAGGATTGAAGTCACCAACGGAAGCTTCAAGAATGCGTTCCACGTTCCCAAACTTTATTTCAACCTTCTCTTCATGTATTAGATGACTTATTCCGGCACCAGAAAGAAATTAATATTCACACCAAATTCTGTGGACATCTACGACATGCAAACCAACTCCAGGGTTGCTACTAGTGAGGTAAATCATCAGTCTAGATTGTATACTTTTTCTAAATTCATTGAACCTGATTCTTCTTTACTGCTTACTCATGATGATGAAAGTAGTAGGATATGGCACAAAAGGTTTGGACATTTGAATTTCATATACAAGCAACAACTTAGCAAGAAAATACTATTTGATGGTCTACCAGACATCAATTTCTCCAAGGGAGTGTGTGAGGGATGTGTTCTTGGGAAACACCCTCAAGAGAAATTCGACAAGGGAAAGTCTCAGAGAGCCTCTGCACCTTTATATATGATCCATAGTGACCTCATGGGTCCTTTTATGCATCCATCGATAAAAAAAGTGAGGTTTTTTCTCATTTTTATTGATGATTTCTCATTTTTTACATGGATCTACTTTCTCAAGCAAAAATACAAGGTATTTCAATGCCTCAAAGATTTCAAATCCCTGGTTGAGACACAGTCCGGAAAGAAGATAAAAGTCCTCTGAACTAATAATGGGGGAGAGTGTGTAAATCATGATATCCATAATCTTTTCCATGAGGTAGGGATTCATTTGAAGAACACAATTCCCTATACTCCACATCAAAACGAAGTTATTGAGCGGAAATATCGATCTCTAAAGGAGATGGCATCTTGCATGTTGCATGCAAACTCACTACCATAGAGACTATGGGATGAATCACTTAACTATGCAACATACATCCAAAATAGATCTCCCCAGATATTTTTCAAGGATAAGACCCCCTATGAGGCTTGGAGTGGCCTCAAACCGAAAGTGACCCACTTTCGCATTTTTGGTTCACGTGCATGGGCTAGTATTCCTTGAAAAGAGGAAGGAAATTGATCCACAGAGCATTGAGTTCATTTTTGTTGGATGCCCTGATAGTGTGAAGGGATATTGACTTATTGATCTTTCCTCAGACCGACTCATCATTGAGCGTAGTGTCCAATTCGAGGAAAGTGTCTTGCAGGTACCTCAATAGTTGCATACAGACACCTTCACTCTTCCACCTATCCGAGATGATGAGAATGCACATGTAAACTCTTCTTCAAACGAGATTTATGATTCATAGGAATCAGATGATTCAGATTCAGAGTCATTATAGTTAGATGTAGAGTTAGAGAATCCAAATGCATTTGCAAAGCTAGAGCAGAGGCCCAGGTGGGCACATACTACTCTTCAGGATGCAGGGGATTGCGTTGGTGATCCAGCTGATACTAGGAGGACTCGATATGATTTCAAGGAGCCTCCTGTTGCACTCACTGCCACTAAACCATTTCCCTCTAGGCATATTTTCTTGGATCAGTCTTCAGATCCACATTCTTATGGTGAGTCTGTTGGAACTCCCTTTTGGGAATCCGCCATGCAAGAGGAGTACAAATCCCTCCTCGAGAACTAGACTTGGGATCTAGTTCTCCTTTAGGGATGATTTTAGGGGCTAAATTTCTCTCATGGGCTAATTTTCCATGGTTTTTCCAAAAATGAGATTCGCTATTTTAAAAATGATTCGCCCAAATTCTATAGGATAAAATTATTTTACCTTAAAAATAGCCAAAATTTTATAAAAATTATATAAAATACTTAGAATTTTGAATATTTTTACAAAAATATCACCAAACATTTATAGCTGACATATGAAGGATTAGGAAGATTCGCCAAGGTTTCTACATTTTAAAATAAACTTCCATCCTTATAATCATCCCTGTGAATCCCCTTCCTTCTGGGAGGAAACTTGTCAGATGCATATGGGTCTACAGGACCAAGAGAGCAATGGATGGACAGATTAGAAAATACAAAGCTAGTCTTGTCACCAAAGGATTTCAGTAGGTGCATGGTATTGACTATGATGAGACCTTCTCTCCAGTAGAAAATATGGATTCCATACAATTGGCACTTGCCATTGTGGCAGCCAAGGGATGGGAAGTTCATCAGATGGATGTGAAGAATACATTTCTTCATGGTGATCTCTCTGAGGAGATCTATATGGAGCAGCCCCAGGGATTTATGCAGGACTCATCTTTGGTATGTCGACTGAAGAAGTCACTTTATGGCCTCAAGCAACCTCTGAGGGCATGGTATGCCAAGATGGATTCCTACCTGTTCTCACGGAACTTTGTATGTTGTAAATCAAACCCGAATGTCTACATGCTCAGGACGACTGATTCACTTGTACTTTTAGTTTTGTATGTTGATGATTTGATGATCACCGGGTGCTTGAATTCATTGATTTTTGCAGTCAAGAGGATTCTACATGACAGGTTTTTGATGATGGACATGGGTCCACTACACTTTTTCCTTAGACTTGAGATTAGTCAGGATGCATCAGGCATTAAACTGTCTCAGGCCAAGTATGCACGAGATCTCCTTGAGAGATTTCACATGAAAGATTGCAAGTATGCTCTGACTCCTTTCCTATTAGGAGTCAAACTTGAGGATGGAGGGGAGACACCATTGGTTTAAAACACACTATACAGACAACTAGTGGGGAGATTGTTGTATCTCACACACTCCAGACTAGACCTCTAATATGTAGTTGGTGCAGTTTCCAAGTTCATGTAGGAGATGCATTAGCTACATTGGAAATTTGTAAATCATATCCTTTGATATGTACAGGGAACCATCACCTTTGGGATTCATTATGCAACAGACTCTACATTAGATATCATTGGGTTTACTAATTCCGACTGGGTTGGCGATAGCACAGATCAAAAGTTCACATCTGGTTACTCAATTAGTCTTGGTTATGGGCCTATCTGTTGGTCGAGAAATAAGCAAGATGTAATTTCTCTATATTTAGCCGAGGAAGAGTACAGAGGGGTAGTTAACATAACCATCCAGGCTATGTGGCTACAACATTTTCTCACTGAGTTGGGCATTTAGTTTCATCGGTCGATCGTCATTTGGTGTGACAACTAGAGCACTCTGAAGTTCTTTAGAGATCCATTTCATAGGTAGTAGACAAATCACATCGAGATACACATGCACTACATCTGGGACTTAGTACATAAAGGGTTCATCTACTTATAGTTTTTTCCTTCAGCAGAATAGACGACAAACATCTTCACCAAGACCTTCACTGAGCAGAAATTCCATTCTCTGTGAAGTCGTCTTGGAGTGAAGGACATAGTTGCCTAGCAACTGTAGTTCTTCTTTTTACATACATTATACCTTGAGGGGGGGGGGTTTCCCATGAGGTTTTCCCTCTTTCCTCACTTTATTTCAGTGTATCTTTTGTATTTGGGTACCTAACATGGCCTCATTGCTGAGACCCATTCTTTATGTTCACCATAGTGATATTCAGGGGGGGTGTTGGAGTTACTTCACACACACCTAGGATTTATTTTTCATAAGGATTTTACTTATTAATCATAATTAGTCATTATCCAGTCTCCTATATTTTAGGGGAGAATATTCTCTTTCAGTTGACACTTCAGTTTGACTAGTTGAGATGAGTTTAGATGCTACATTGGTTTTTTCACCATGCAACATTGGGATCATAACCATGATAATTCTACCTTGCCTTGGTATCATCACCAAACTGGTACATTACCCTTGATTCCATGATTTAACTCCTCACTACTCTCTGTTCATTCAATTAACTGAAGACTAGTTGACTAGTTAACTCAACTAGGTGACAGTTCACTCCCATAACTGCCTTAGGGACTAGACCAGGTGGCAGTTCACTCCTGTAATTGTTGGTGTGTGTCCAGATCAATCTAGACCACCACTATGGCTCATTGGTTCTCCTCCAATGTGCATTCATTGAGTTATATAGAGTATATCATGTGTAAATTATTCAATATTCACAACGGTTAATGAAAATTCTTTCATTATTTCTCTCCTTCTTCTTCTTTCTCCAATTCTATTTGCAAATGTGTATATTATTGTTTATCTAGATCCATTATATGAAAGTTCAACACATTTACATTTTTTGGTACTATTTGGGTGAAAATACAAATGAAATGGTAAATGAACTATTTTGACCTCTTTTATTCACTTTTTACCATTTTAATTTCAAATTAAATTAATTTTTGAATATTTTTACCTATATCCTAAGCCTAATGAACTTTGCAAAGTGTCTCTATTACAGGTTGAGAGATCTGAGGACCGAACTTTTGATATGCATCCTCCATTTTTTGTCGCTTTTGCGTGTTTTTCTTATGTACATATAATTTTAGGGTTTTTTAAGAAAAACTCTGAGCATGGTCTTAATTGTTTCTCACGCTCGTGAAACTATGAGATTGCAATCGAGTAACCATTTTTTTCTTTTTCGGACTCGTAATGGTAATACAAAAAAAAAAACCTATAGAGTATCCTTTAAGATCTTTTCAAGCTCCCTAAAAATGAAAAGATAGCCGAGCGACCTTATTATTTTCACGCACGTAAAAGTATTTGAAGAAAACATCTGATGAGCGGTAGATTATGTCTTTTTCAGTCTTGTCAAACTAACTTACTAAAAAGGACATTTTGTAGTTTTCTTTAAGTGTTTTTCAGACTCTCTAAACATGAAAAACCCTAAGTTTTGTTTTTTTGGACTTGTAAAACAAAGCATCGAAAGGCCCATATGGGAATGAACCACTCCTTCCTAGGGTTCGTTAAAAATACTCTGAGGGACTCATCTGAAGGATGAGATTACATTACAAGCATATGTTATCCTCCTCAATCTTGCATAAAAATAAAGAGGTACTCTCCAGAAACGGTGGGGGGAAATTGGGAAAGAAATATATATCTGTATCTGTGTTAGTGGCAACAAGTCTCTCTTAAACATGACACCCCTCTTCATCATTGTATCTAGGTTGGGAAATCCATTTGTCTCTCATTTGACCATCCATAAGTACATATGTCAAGTCCTCCTTGAGTCAATGTTTCCAAGACAATTTTTGTGTCATTCATATGTTTAAGAGAAGTCCAACCTAAACAAGCCTTCTATCGAGTCAGCCATCTACAGTCTTTAAAATTTATACCATGCCGGCCTTCCCTGAGTCAGTTCTGAATCACTTCATACTCTGATCTACTTCAAATCTATTACATATTTTGTGTCATTGATGGGGGATACATTAAGGCCCTCCTGTGATGAGTCTTTTCCTGTTGACTTCAACTCTTTATCCAGGAACAAGACTTAGAAATAATCTAGTATCTTGGAACCTGCATGCCTCAATGGCAGGTCTCCTCACTTTCAACAATGGGTTCACATCATTGGCCCCTGATTGGAAGATTCCTTCGAGTGTTTGACTTCAAATCATTTATTCACATTAGTTGGATTTCACTAGATTACCTTGGGAGTCATTTACATCAATGGTGATTTCCCTTGCACTTGTTAACAATTTTCATTAATGACTGGTAATCAAGTGGCTTCTACCATGTTCGACTTCGACACCTGTAATCACATGGCTAGATTCATACTTTGGAATGATGGAGATGAATACCCTGGATCTCACCATATTGGTCCAAGTTGCAATGGAGTATTCATAAGTTTGTACTGACACATAGATCCATTGTGTATGTCTCGTGGCTATTTCTGAATTTGAATTCTTAACAACATAGATCCATTGTGTATGTCCTGTGGCTATGTTGAATGATGATTACATGGATCCACATTGTATGTTTAGTGGCCATGACTCACTTGACAGTTATTATTAGAGTCACTTGTAGTCTGAGTATGGGAATGCCTACCTTAGAAGATGGTATATTATTATGCAGATGCTTGATTGTTTGTAGGTTCCTGATAGATGCGCTCCTTGTTTTCGACACACACATTTTGCAAAGTATTTCAGTTGTCACTGGTTCCAACTTCATACTTTAGGGGGCATTCTATTACACATTATTTTGGACACCCCTATGATCAATTGATGATATGTGCATAACTCACTTCCATGTTCCCTAAAGATAATAAATGATACGTTCTCCATGAGAAAAGTGGATTATCTTTTCTTCCTTAAAAACCATATCAAAGGAGATCGTCGCACCCTGCTCTATGCTTGGGGTGCGATGATGCTTGATCATTGCATGCTGCACCAAACTAGATTGTGATGTTGCTGCAGGCTGCCTGTGCATGGGGTGCGATGATCCTCAAACAAGAGAAAAAGTGAAATTCATGAAGGTTTAGAAGGGAATCTTCTAGAAGATGAAGTGGCCTCCAATCGGTTTGGATATTACTCGCTTCTCTAATTTAGTGGGATCATCCTAATATCCTCATCCATCCCTCTTTCGCCCTATATAAAGAGGGATCTCTAATGGAAAAGGATAGGATTTCTTATGCATGAAGAATTCTGCTATAGATTATACTTGAGATAACGTTTCTTTAGCTCTTCAAGTCAGGTTGTGAATTCTCTTCATCAAAAGCATTGGAGAAAAGGTGTGTGTGTTGAAGCAAAGGGCCATTGGAAGGGACCTTGCAACATCAAGGTATGGATTGTATTCTCCACTTTCATTTAATATAATGCAGTAATACATTTATTCCCTATAAAGGTGTCTCTACCTTTATTGTATAACTCCGTGATCTTATGCATAGAATTCATTGGAATATATATATCGTTGTTATCTCTCTTTGTTGTTTTTTGCTTCTTAATAGGTTCACCATCCCACAAATCCAAATATGGAGGAGCAAGAACGACACTAGCGAGGATCAAACATCGTTTAAATGGTATGTCATTTGTCCCTCTTTGAAATAGTTTATATTACGATGAAATATAAGGAGAATCTTGTACTCTACCTTGTTTTGTTCTAGTTTCCTATTGAAAATAGGGAGATTAGTTTTTGTCTGCACTTACCAATTTGTTTGATAACATCTGTTGCGTGAGAGCTTTCTCAAGGAACAAATTGATAGAATCTTTTTCTTTGTCATTTTTATTTTCTTCCACCATGGAGGGTTTCTTGGGCATGCGAGAGTGATTTTCCTCAAGAGAGACAAGCTCAAGACCCAACTTGCTATACTTGGACCTCGTCGGGGACATCCATTGAAAAATGATCAAGAGAAGCCTGCTCTGATACCATTGATTTGAATTGTTTTTGGCACGAAATGAGAGAGGAGATGTAACAAAGAAATATATAGAGATATATCATATATCCAATAATATAACATAAATATATCAAAGATGCAACCATAAACACAGAGATATAGTAATACACAATTTCTATTAATGAGCGAAATGTACAAAACTATAGAAATACAGAGTGAAAGACTCGCTAGAATGGTAGCAGCTTATCTCTGAGAAGATAGGTGAAGGATACTCACATTTGCAAGAATATGGATTACAAGGAGGCTCTAAAGGCCTTTTTAACATAAACAAAGTCCAAAACCCTAACCCTAGAAGATGAAAAACCAACAATTTTGTGGACCCCGTTTTGGGTAGTTTAGTGTATCAACTTCCCAGGGGCGTTACTTTGGAATATGATCTTTGTTTGGGGTGAAAAATAGATCGTTGGAAAGGTATTTTCAAGGAGATTAATTTTGGGGTCTCAATCAAAGCCTTCGACTATCATTGAGGTGCTCGATCCTAAAAAAAATCATTTAGTCCCTCAAAATGGCCCTAGAAGTTTAAGAACCGAAAAACTGCTAAAAATAGTAAATTGCTAGAAGATTGTTTTGAGCCTGTTATAATATATGGGTGGCCACTGATATCCACCTGGATTTGATGCCTTGGAACTTATACTGTTGGCCCTCCTGGTTGAATTGCATGGTTAATTCCTTAAAATCAATGAGAATGACACCTAGAGTCCTGATCCATTTGACACCCAACACAATGTCACAACCACCCATGTTGATAGAAAACATATGAGATTTCATGTGGTACTGACCATTTTGGAGACGAGAATTTTCACAACACCCCCCACATTTCATGGACCTTCCATTGGCAATCATGATTTGAAAATTATTGACCGCACAGATATAGCAATTATTTTCTTGGGAAATGCGGTGATGAATAAAATTATGGGTGATTCCACTGTCAACGGGGATGATGACCTTCTGATGCTTAATGTAACCAATTATATTGAGGGTTTGGGGATCATAGAAGTCAATGAGAGAATTTAGGGAAATGACCAGTTCAACTTCAGGAGGGTCTGAAGGTGACATCAAGTCAGTGGGTTTAGGTGACTTTGCCATAGGGGGAGCCTCGACTTCATCTTCAGAAAAATCCTTGGAGATGGCCATAAAAATATTTTTTTCCTTACACTTGTGCCCAGGAAAATATTTGTCATCACAATTATAATAAAGGCCCTTGAGTTGGCGTTCAACCATTTCTTCCCTGGTCAATTTCTGGATCTTTAGTGGAGTGGAAGGAGGAGTGGGAGTGACTAGTTTAGAGCAAGGAATAAAGGATGGTTTTTTGGTTTGAGAAGAGACAACTTGTTTCTCTTCCTTAGATATTTTAGTAGCTTCCACCCAACTTTGAGGCCGATCCATCATGACATGGGAACGTATCTCATCCTTGAAGCCACTAATAAAAAATTCTTAGAAAAAAGCATCAGACATGCCCTTTGTGCGGAAATCCAATCACTAAAAATAAGCTATAAAGTCTTCCAATATGCCAGATTGTTTCAACTTTGTCAAATGACCTAAATGGTGGGTGTCAATGTCAAAGCATTCATAAAGTTCTGCAACAAATTGTGTCCAAGCCACATACCCTTGGCGGGAATTTTTTCACCATTTCCACCATTGTCAACGTTCTGGATCTAGATGGAGAACACCATACCTTAGTTTTGCTAGCTCATCAGTAATGACGTACAATGAGAAATAGTGTTCCATTTGAGTGATCCATCATGTGGGATCCGAGCCATAAAATTTGTTCACCTCCATGTGAGGGGGTTGCAGGTCCCACTAAAAGTTGTGGGGAGGAAAAGAGGTGGAGTGGGAGGATTCAGGACCATCAGGGTCATAAGGTGTGGAAGAAGATAAAGTATCTGGGGTGGGCTTAAACAAGGTGGTAAAATTGTTCACTGCATCCTGGAATTGCTGATAGGTGGAGGTCAATTGAGTGATGGTTGTGGGAAGTGATTTGAGCATAGCAAGTTGGGAGTTGATGTTACCAATACTGGACATGATGGAAGATATATCACTATGGTTTTTTTATGATATTTGGCCAAGGTTGTGAGACGTTGTTCCCAATATTGGATGCGAGTGTGGGCCATGGGGATGGAATAGGGGGGAAAATGGGACTGCACAGAAATGATTTACTAGTGATTGGTACCACTACAATAAGTGCAAAGAGAGTAATTCAATGGGATAGATGCCCAATAGGGGTTTCGGGAAGGGGCCAGGTCCATGGAAAAAAATAATTTGCTGAAAAATTATAGGTATGATTGCGATCATGGTGAAGAGAGGAATCCAATGGGACAGGTCTCAAATAATGGTGTTGGTAGGATCCCAAATTTTTTTTCTCCTGTAGAGTTATACTCTGATATGAATAATACTGCAGTGATGAAATGTCCAAATGTTTAACAAGGAAAACATGTGTAAGAATTTTGCATCTAGAATGTAGGAGGTACAGTTGCACGACAATAGATCTTGTATGTTTTGTTTATGTTTCCATCCAAAGGTTAGGGTATTCATGGTTTCTACAGACAAGGTTTTTCCATGTGCTATAGCTCTTTGATATACATGCATGGTCCAATAGTAGTACTCAAACCAATATCTCAGGGCACCAACTAAGGGGGATAGATCGTTCCCTTAGTCATACTACCCGACTACCCAAGTACTAGACAGTGTCTTCCCGAGTGCTTTTCTCGGTGGCACTATAACATTTAGATGACTGATTGGTTAATATATGAAGGGATTTAGGATATCTAGGTCGATCCATATACAGGCGATGTTTGATGCGCTACCACTCGAAGGGGTACCAATAGGGGTTACAAGGGTGGACAATAATGTGTGCTTAAGTAACACTTGTAGTTCCTGCATGTATGCTTCCCTGACCTTGGATTTATGCACTGAACGACAGATCTTTGTAGCTTTAATATGTTGGAATATGTATCTACCCTTAAAAAAATTAACCCACAATTTTCTGCCAAGGAAATTGCTCTGATACCACTTGTAAGGTACCAGATCTATTATAATAGCATGAAACATAAATATTGCAGAGAACAATAGCAGAACAACACAATAGATGAAACCACAACACCAAATAATACCTTTATTTATAGGAAACAATGTTCACTTGCCTCTTTGAGGGGGAAACCTCCCCTAAAGTAGCGCTCAATTACAATAATTCTCAAAACAAAAATTCTCATACCCTCCACTCCTATGTATACTAAATCTATCTATCCAAAAGAACAATCTAGAGGAAGATCCTTCTAGAAGTGGAAGCTTCTATTAGGTATTCTTATATTTGACTTATTCTTCCTTAATGTTAGGCCTTATTAATATTGGCCTTTATTACATGGAAATATACTATTCTACCTACGTGAGGGGTTAGGGAGGTTAGGTCCCTAACATAGTGACCATATCGATTGAACCTGGTGTATAAGAAGAAGGTGAAAACATAAATAGATTGGGTGATGGAATTTGGGATTATCAAACCTGTCCCAGAGTCAGAATGGATCATTCCAATGGTATTTCAGGAGAAGAAAATAGGTGGAATCAAAATTTGTGTGGATCTAAGGAAATTAAATGATGCATGTCTACATGATCGATTCCCTACCCAATTTACAGATGAAGTTTTGGAGAATGTAGGAGGACATGAAGCGTATTCATTTACATGTGGATTCTCCAGGTATCACTAGATTAATATTGTGTGGGAGGATAGACATAAGAAAATGTTTGCGACAGAATGGAGATTCTATTAGTATACAATCATGCCATTTTGTTTTAAAAATGTGCTAGCAATGTTCTCCCAAGTGGTTGTAGTAGTGTTTAAAGATTTTATTCATAAGTTCCTATAAGTCTACATGGATGATTGGAAAATATTCAGTTTGTTGAAAGACCATGTTGAAACTCTGTTCTTAATGTTGGAAAAATATATATAGTTCTAGATTTCTCTAAACTTGAAGAAGTGCATTTTATGTGCACCATTTGGAATCTTATTGGGTCACGTAGTATGCAAACAAGAATTGTTGGTTGACCCTACGAAGATTGTTGTGATTGTTTATTTTCCACCACCTATGTCAGTGCAACAATTACGAGTGAAATTGGGTCATACAGGGTACTACAAAAAGTTCATTAGGGGATACACGTATATCACAACCCTGCTGGAAAAGTTGTTGAAGAAGGAGGTTAAGTTTCAATGGAACGAGGAATGTCAATATATTTTATATACCTTGAATCATAAATTGGTTACCACGTCGATTCTAGTATTTCTAGACTGGAAGAAGGAATTCCATGTCCATGTAGATGCATCCTATATAACATTAGGTGCAGTTCTATCTCATCCAGGAGAAGGAAGTTTGGACCATTTGATTTCATTTTCCAGTAGAAAGTTGTCCAATACTGAGAATTATTACACTACTACAGAGGATGAAGGATTGGCAATGGTATATGCACTACAGAAGTTTAGAATTATATACTAGCATCGCATTTTAAAATTTATATAGATCTTTTTTCGCTAAGATACTTAGTCAACAAGCTAGTGTTAGGGGGGAAGATATGTAAATGGATATTACTATTTTAGGAGTATGACTTTGAAGTGATTGTGAAACCAGGAAAATTGAACTCAGGACGTGATCATTTGTTGCACATACTAATGGGTGAAGATGCAGGTAATTTGGATGATGATCTACCAGATGAGAACTTGTTTTCATTACATATTGTCGATGATTACTTCGTAGACATTTTCTAGTTTTTTTGCATGGGAGTATTCCCACCCAAATTTTAAATTGTGCAGAAGAAACAATTGGTAGTAAAGGAAGAACATCATCATCTTATAGAAATGAATTTTTATAAGTTAGGCCCAGATGATATTCTTCGATTATGTGTATTGGAGCATGAAATACCTATGATATTATCAGAGCCACATGAAGGAGTAGTGGGAGGCCACTATGTAGAGAAAGAGACGACTGAAAATGATTTATGTGTAGGAATCTGGTGGCCCACCCTTCTTAAGGATGCTAAGGAGTTATGTTAGACCTATGATGTCTGTCAAAGAGTTTGAAAGACATCTAAAAGAGATGAGATTCCTTTAGTACCGCAAGTTACATAACAAGATCTTGAAAAATGGGCAGTATATTTTGTTGGATTGATTAACCCACTGGAGAAGAGGTGAGGAGAAAGATATATAATCATTGTGATAGATTATTTGACTATATGGGATAAATAAAAAATGGTCAAATATTGTAGCATAGAGACTACTGCATGATTTATTTTGAAAATGTTGTTATAAGGTTTGGATGTTCGAAAATCCTTATGAGTGATCAGGGGAATCATTTCTTGAATATAATGGTTACTGCTTTGACAAAGGAATTCTATATTAATCACCATAAGAGTACACCTTATCATCCTCAGGAGAATGGAATAGTGAAAGCATTCAACAAGATCCTAGAACATGCGATGCCGAAGATATGCAATGTAAATCGAGATGACTGGGATTTGAGGATTCTTATAGTACTATGGGAATATAGAACCACATGTAAGAAGATAACAAGGCATGCACCATTCCATTTAGTATATGGCTAGGAAGCAATTATTCCAATGAAGTTCATTATACCGAGTCTGCACATTGTCTCTCTAACAAAGCTTACAGATTTTGGAACAATAGAGAAAAGACTGCGAGAGCTGGTAGAACTGGAGGAAGAATGTTTTTTTGTAGGACTTTATTAGCAAGTGAAAAAAGCGCGCTAGAAGGTATGGAATGACAGGCACATTAAATAGAAGAAGTTCCATATGGGAGACTTAGTTCTTCTTTTGAAAGAAAATTTTTGTAGCACCTTGGAAAATTCCAAATGCAGTAGTTGGGTTCATATGTGATAATATTTGTGATAGAAGAAAGTGTTGTTCAATTGGAGAAACTAAATGGGGAAGTTGTTGAAGGACTGGTAAATGGTCGTTGGTTGAAACTATATAGGGAGATTCATGATTATGCACACTAATATTGACCATGTCGTATTTGTACCATAGTATTTGTATCATATTGTATTATAGAGGAAAATAAAAAGAAAAGAAAAATCAATAAAGTTCCAAATCGGGCATTGTCAAAGATGAATAAGAAAGTTTCGAGGAAAGGGAGAGAAGTTGAATTGTGTGAATAAAGGAGAATTGAAGAATATATAACTACACAGAGGATGAGTAAATCATTAAATATAAAACATCATGGCAAGACAATGGGAATGCATAGTCATAAATGAAAAGCGACGACAAAGATATTGACATGCTGGAAAATCTAGACCATGATCCATCGAATAATCTGAATTTAATACAGAGCATGGAAAGAATTCAATGTGCGTACAATCATATGGGATTAAAGGTTTGGTCATGAAGAGGAAGATAATAGTTGGAAGAAATCTATAAAATTAGAGCAAGGGAGACATGAAAATGTTATTATTTCATGCATAGTTGAGAGAAGAAAAACCCAAAGGAGAGCCAATGTTAAAGAAAGAACAAAGCCAAGTGGGTTGAAGTAAGAACCAAACTACAGAGAGATATGGAACCTCCAAATATAGGATATTCTACATCAATAACAAAGAAACAAAACACTAAGAAGGTAGCAATGTTAGTGCAACAAGAAGTCCTGAGGATGGGAGAAGAAGATCCAAGTTTAGCAAAATTTTCCAGAATAGGATGTTAGTGAGGTGGTAAATGATGTAAAAGGAGACTCAAGAACCAAAGAAGGATCAATAAGAAGAATGGGAACACAAATAACAAGGGAAGATAATTTTATTCACATCAATAACCTAGGTATTGCAACATTTATGATACTTGAGAAACAAGAAATCCATCTACCCAGATTGAAGGAGAAAGTTAAAAATGAGTTCCACGCTTATTTGACTCAATTACTGTCGAGGAATAACATCTTAAGTTATCATTTACTATGTATATGGTAGATGAAATTTTGGCACAATAATTACAAGAAAATGAAAATATCAAAACTACAAGGGAGACCTTTGAGAAGATCATTGCAACACTAAAGGGAATGCAGCAGTAGAACTGAGTGGCTCAGGACGAGCCACAAGTGAATGTTGGGGGCCTATTGGGACAAGTTTTGGGAATTGTGAAGGAGTGTGCATAGAAGAAGGATGAGAATTAGCGCATTTTCAGGACCAATGCACATGAAAGAAGGAAGTTAGTTAGGAATTTTGGTCCTTTGTAACGGGCTAAGCCCTAATGCAAATGTATAAATATGTAAGGGTTTTTGGGTAGAAGGAGGATGAGAGAATGAGAATATGAGAGTGATTCAAGTAGGAGATAATGAATGAAAGAGTCAATAATTAAAAAGTTTTTGGAGAAAATAATATATGAGTGAAGCTAAGTGTGCACTGTATGCACGAACGACAAGGACATTTTGGGTATAACTGAGATATCATGTATGAGTGTAGTGAAAATATTTTGTAAGGGATGATTCTAAATAGTAATAAAAGAATCTAGTTGTTGTGGACATATCCCATCTTAGGTGAACCACGTTAAATATGGTGTCTTTGTTCTATGTTATGTTATGATGTGTTTGGTTATTGTTTTGATTATTGCACACACATAATGTATGAATGGTTGATCTGAATATGTTATTGGTTATGATGATTTTGTGCACATGATGTATGGTCTAATGAATGAATGTTAAGTAAAATGGTTATGATGAGTTCCTCCCATCCCTTCATGAATGTGGAAACCTAGTTCCTACAGTCCCCATAGATAACTCGATTGAGACTTCACCTACTTTTGGGTGAGGACGAAAGGGTTGGTATATTAGGGTTTTTTTGGTGAATTAATGTTGAACCCCAGGTCTACCCACTGTGCTCCAAAAAATGGTTTTGTTTCCACGAAAAATTTGTGTCCATGGAGGTTTCTTATGGTCGGACAGAGTAGTGTCCATTGATACCTAGTTGATTGTAGTGACCCGGGATTTCATTAAAACTACCATGAATTAAAACAGAGCGGAAATTTTGAAATTTACTAAAATTCACTTACTCTAGCATATTCATTCCTAGATTTTGATAAATAAAATAACATTTTTACATAACAATTTACATAACAATTTGCATAACAGGTTAAATACCTCGTTCTGATGTTGCCTCCCTTCGCTTGAACCAATCCGCCGCAGCTTGCTCCTTAAGACACCCCAAAACCAGCCACCCTACCGACCAGTACGCCTGGCCCTAGGACATCTATGGACGTCTTAGCCCTCCGAGCCCAAAACCCCTCAGCCCCGGTGCACTATAAATCCCACTGTCAAATTTCACTCTGTCCCCCAATGCTCCCCAAAATCTTCTCCCGTTCCATGCATGAATGAAATCCCTTCCAAAATGAATCCCCCTCTCCATAGTCCTTCTCCTTCCCTTATGCCTCCTTCACCGCCCTCGCACATTCATTTCCCACCCAACACCTTATCCATACATTTATTTCTATTTAATGGTCTTATCCTTTACTTAATGTTCCTTTTACGTATGGGTTACGTTATCCCTTATGGGATACGTAACCCCATTTAACCTTATTTTATTTTCCCCCATTTGTTCAATACATAATTAATCAATTATTTAATTAATAATCAATTAATCCCTAACCATTAGTTTAATACTTAATCATTTAATGTCTTATTTAATAATTACTCATTCATTAACCCTTAATCAAGGAGTTAATCCTACTTCAGCTAATTATAATCAAAATAATTAATTAATAACTTATAGTTAATTAAGGTTATATAATAATTAATTATAATTTAGCTAATGTTTAGGATTATTTATGAAATTATTCATAGTAATAAGAAAAGGGTCATTACATTGATCGTGTGGATTATAGGACTAACATCAACAGGAAAAGACCCATTACCATTGTTCACATACAAGACAAAGGAAAAATCCTTAGAAGAACGAATGAAGGAGAAGTGTGGAACATTCAGAGGACCACATGGACTATAAGTCATGAGCATCAATGATGATACAGTAATATCTATGACATAGGTGCTGGCATGTACGCTACTAAGAAAATGTCATGAGGACGAGGTTCCAGTGGGAATCATAGAAGCAACAGAAATGAGTGGCTCGAGACCTGCCATAGGTGAGTGTTGGGGTCTATTGGGACAAGAATGTTTTAACAATTTTTGGGAACTACGCAGGAGTGTGCACAGAAGAAGGAAGGAAGTTAGCACATTTTCAGGATCAACGCATGTGAAGGAAGGAAGTTAGTTAGGCATTTTGGTCCTTTGTAAATAGCTAAGCCCTAATGTAAATGTATAAATATGTAAGGTTTTCTGGGTAGAAATTTAGATGAGAGTGAGTCAAGTGGGAGAGAATGAATGAAAGAGTCAATCATTAAGAAGTTTTTGGAGAAAATAATATGTCAAGGAAGCTAAGTGTGCACTGTATGCATGAAAAACAAGGTCATTTTGGGTATAATTGAGATATCATGTATGAGCGCAATGCACACATTTTGTAAGGGATGATTCTAAATAATAATATAAGAAGCCATTTTTTGTGGACGTAGCCCATATTGGGTGAACCACGTTAAATATGGTGTCTTTGTGTTATGTTATGTTGTGATGTGTTTGGTTACTATTTTGATTATTGCATGCACATAATGTATGAATGGTTAATATAAATATGTTATTAGTTATGATTATTTTGCACACATGATGTATGGTATAATGAATGAATGTTAGGTATAATGGCTATGGTGAATGCCTCGCATCCCTTCATGACTGCGAAAACCTAGTTCCTATAGTCCCTATAGATATCTCGGGTGAGACTTCACCTACTTGAGGGTGATGTCGAAAGGGACGACATCTTAGGGTTTTTTTGGTGAATTAATGTTGAACCTCAGGTCTTCCCACTCCGTGCCAACATGAATAATAAAGGTTTGAGTCATTATGTTTACCATTGCATGAATGTTAGGGTCCTATCCCGCACATAGTTAGAACAATATATTTGGATGTAATAAAGGTCAATATTAATAAGGCCTTTTCAATAAAATAGAATAAGGTGGATGTAAGAAGACCTAATAGAAGCTTTCGCTTCTAGAAGGATCTTCCTCTAGATGCTTATTTTTAGTATAAATAGGATTCAAGGGTATGAGAACCCTAGTTTGGATATTACTGTAATAGAGCTCTGCTCAACTAGATTTTGCCCCCTCGAAGAGGCCTGTGAACATTGCTTTCAGATTCAAAGTGTTATTTTAGTTGTTATTCTTATATCATTTCAGTTTTATTGTGGTGAATGTTCTGGTTATATTGTTGTTATTCTTCCATTACTAGAATTTTATTTTTTTTCTTCATACATTTTATATATGGCATATTACAAGTGGTATCAGAGCACTTTCCTCATCAAAAAGTGTGGGTTATTTTTTTTTCCAGGGTAGAGATGTATTCCAACATCTTTAAGCCATAGAGATCTGTCTTTACGTGCATAAACCTGCGGTTGAGGGATTCATACAGGCAATAAATACAAGTGGTACTTAAGCGCACATTTGTTGGCCACCCTTGTAGCCCCTGTTGGTACCCCTTCGAGTGGTAGCACATTAGACAACACCTATGTAAGATTAACTGAAGCCCTCTTTAGATAAATCGATCAGCCACCTGACTGTTATAGTGTCATCGAGAACAACACTCAGGAAGATACTCTCTATTACCTGGGTAGTCAGGTAGTATGGCTAAGGGTATGGTATATCCTCCTTAGTTAGTCCCCTGAGATATTGGGCTGAGTACTAATGTTGGACCTCACACGTATATCAGAGAGATATAGCATAGGGAAAACCCTTGTCTGTAGAAACCTTGAATACCTAACCCTTGGGGACAAAAACATAAACAAATTAAAACAGACAAGATCTATTGTCGCGCAACTATGTTCAGGTTGCCAAGTAAATACACATTTCTTTCTGGTTAAGCATTTGGGCATTTCCTCTCTGCAGTATTCTTCAGACCAGATGTAAAAAAAGAAAAAAAAAAGTCTGGAAATGTTTTCACCATTATTTCATCCCTATTCCATTGGATTCATCTCTTCGCCCTTATCACACTCATCCATATCATTTTTTCGAAAAAAACATTTACTCTACCTGCCCCTTTTTAGTTCCCCCATCCTCATGGCCCATACTCATAGCCAATACTTGGAAGCTCACTTCAACACCTTGCAGTCTGGTCTCATTGAGACCCAACAAGAAGTGAAACAACTCAGTGCCAATGTCACTTCCATTAATACAACCATGCAATCCTCAATGGGTGAAATCAAGCAAGACCTCACCACCCAGCTTGAATCAGTCTTTTTGGCACTCTACACCAAACTGCATATCCCTACAGATAACCCTTCCTCTTCCTCACCCCCACATATTGAAGGTGACCATTCCTCTCATTCCCATACCTTGCAAAACCATCACTTTCAATGTGACCTACGCCTTCCACGGGTGGATGTGACCAAATTTGATGTCTCTGACCCCATTAGTTGGGTAAACCAAATGGAACGTTACTTCTCTTTATACAAAATTACAAATGTCTTGCCCAAACTCTGGTATGGTGTTATCCATATAGATAAAGAACATTGGCAATGGTGACAATGGAGAAACAATTCTCATCAAGGGTATATTGCTTGGACATAATTTGTGGCAGAGCTTTATGAACGCTTTGACACTGAAACCAACAATTTGGGCCATTTGACAAAGCTGAAACAATTAGGAATAGTGGAAGACTTTATAGCTTCCTTTGAGCGTGTGGCTTTTGGAACAGAGGGCATGTCTGATGCCTTTTTTTGAGAGTGTTTTATCAGTGACCTCAAGGATGGAATTCAGGCCCATGTCCTCATGGCTCGGCCTGAGATTTAGGTGGAGGCTACCAAAAGAGATAAAGAAGAACAACATGTTGTATCTTCTCAAAACCACAAACCCTCCTTACCCTTTGCTCCACTAAAGATCCAAAAATTGACTCGGGCTGAAATGGTTGAACACCAACTCAAAGACCTTTGTTATAACTGTGATGACAAATATTTCCCGGGCCACAAGTGTAAAGAACAAAATCTTTTTATGGCCATCTCTGAGGATATTTCAGAAGAAGATAAAGAAACTCCCTCTATGTCTGAATCACCTGAATCCACAGACATAACCCCTCCCTCAGACCCTCCCGAAGTGGAACCAGTCATTTCCCTCAATGCTCTCACTGGCTTCTCTGCTCCCCAAACCCTCAAGCTAATCAGTTATATCAAGCATCGGAAGGTCATCATTATGGTTGATAGTGGCAGCACCCATAATTTTATTCATTGCCACATTGCCCAAGAAACTCATTGCTACATCCATGTCGTCGATAATTTCCAAATCATGATTGCCAATGGTGGTTCCATGAAATGTGGAGGGCGTTGTGAAAATGTGTGTCTCCAAATTGGTGACTACCACCTAAAATCCCATATGTTTGCTATCAACATGGGAGGTTATGACGTTGTGCTGGGTGCAGGCTAGCTAAGTACTTTGGGTCCCATTCTCATGGATTTTAAAGACTTAACCATGCAATTCGACCAAGAGGGCCACCAATATAAGTTCCAAGGCATCACCCCAGGTTCACCTGAGATCATTAGTTCCCATCATATGGAAAAGATGCTCAAAAAGGGTCATTCTGGTGTTATCGCCCAACTCCATGCCATACAAGCAACAAAGACACCTTATGTACTGCAAGACCTCCAAGCCATCCTTTCTAAACATCAATTGGTCTTTTCCACTCCCCAAGGCCTCCCTCCTTCCCGTGGTGTTCATGATCATTCCATTCCCCTTGTACCAGGAAGCCTTCCTCCCAATATCCGTCCATATCGTCACCCCTTTTCCAAAAAAAATAAAATTGTGAAAATGGTCCAGGA
Source organism: Picea engelmannii (assembly GCA_009831015.1). NCBI lineage: Eukaryota > Viridiplantae > Streptophyta > Pinopsida > Pinales > Pinaceae > Picea > Picea engelmannii. Next base: position 217,816 of record ML796394.1, read on the forward strand.
ACTCCTTAATGCAGGCGTTATCCACCCTAGTACGATCCCCTATTTTTCTCCTATGGTCATGGTCCTGAAGAAAGAAGGTTCTTGGCAAATGTGTCATGACTTTCGTGCCCTCAACAAACTTACCATCAAAGACAAATTCCCCATTCCTATCATTTATGACCTCCTGGATGAATTGAGTGGCATCCAATTCTTCACTAAACTGGATCTTTGTTCGAGCTACCACCAGATACGTATGAAAGAGGAAGATATTCCCAAGACTGCCTTTGAAACTCATGAGGGCCACTATGAGTTTTTGGTCATGCCCTTTGTCTTGTGTAATGCCCCCTCCACCTTACAAAAACTCATGAATCATGTCTTCCATCCTTTTCTCTGCCATTTTTTCTTAGTTTTCTTTGATGATATCCTCATATATAGCAAAACCTAGACAAACAATCTTGCTCATGTGGATCGAGTTCTCCATCTACTCTCTTAGCACCAACTTTTCCTGAAACAGTCTAAATGCGTTTTTGGCGCCTCAGAAGTAGAATACTTGTGTCATCTGTTGGAAAAGATGGCGCCAAGGTGGATCCTAAAAATATTGAAGCTATGCAAGACTGGCCTCACCCAAAGAATCTTAAGAGATTGCATGGATTTCTAGGATTAACAGGGTATTATCACAAGTTTGTTAAGAATTATGGGAAGATTGCAACACCTCTCACTGCTCTCCTCAAAAAGAACTCTTTCACTTGGACTCCAGCTACTGCTCAAGCTTTTCAAACCTTGAAGATGGCCATGTGCACCACTCTAGTCCTCTCCCTTCCCAATTTCACAAAGAACTTTGTGTTGGAATGTGATGCCTCGGGGTTTTAGGGTTCTAACCCACACATAGGTAGAGAAATATATTCGGATGTAATAAAGGTCAATATTAATAAGGCCTTTCAATAAAATAGAATAAGGTGGATGTAAGAAGACCTAATAGAAGCTTCCTCTTCTAGAAGGATCTTCCTCTAGATGCTTCTCTTGATAGACATATTTAGTATAAATAAGGGTCGAGGGTATGAAAACCCTAGCTTGGAGATTATTGTAATAGAACATTTCTCGACTGGAGGTTGCCCCCTTGAAGAGGCCCATGAACATTGCTTTCTGAATCAAAGTGATATTTATGTTGTTGTTCTTATATCATTTATGTGTTATTGTGGAGATTATGCTAGTTATATTACTGTTATTCTGCCATTTCTAGCATTTTATTTCTGTTCTGCATACTTTTTATATCTGGTATATTACAAGTGGTATCAGAGCACTTTCCTTAGCAGAAATTGTGGGAATGTTTTTCAGGGTAGAGACATATTTCGGTGTCTTTAAGCCACAAAGATCTGTCGTTACGTGCATAAACCCATAGTTGAGGGATTCATACATGTAATAAATACAAGTGGTTATTAAGCGCACATCTATTGGCCACCCTTGTAACCCTTGTTGGTACCCCTTCAAGTGGTAGCGCATCAGACATCACCTGTGTACAGATCGACCTAGATTTCCCGAATCCCTATTTATATAAACCGATTAGCTTCCTGACTACTATAGTGCCACCGAGAACAGCACTCGGGAAGATACTCTCTAGTACCTGGGTAGTCGGGTAGTACGGCTAAGGGTCAAGTCTATCCTCCTTAGTTAGTGCCCTGAGATATTGGGTCGAGTACTATTGTTGGACCCCGCATGTATATCAAAGAGCTATAGCACAGGGAAAACCCTTGTCTATAGAACCCTTGAATATCTAACCCTTAGGGGACAGAAACATAAACAAATTAAAACAGACAAGATTTGTTGTCGCGCAACAGTGTTCAGGTTGTCAAATCACTACACTTTTCTTACTGGTTAAGCATTTGGGGATTTCATCACTGCAGTATTCTTCAGACCGAAGTATAACTTTGTAGGTGTAAATTTTTCACCATTATTTGAGACCTATTCCATTGGATTCATCTCTTCTCCCTTATCACATTCATCCGTATCATTTTTCGGCAAAAATTTTGACCCCGCCCGCCCCTTTTCAGTTCACCCATCCTCATGGCCCATACCCATAGCCAAGACCTAGAAGCTCACTTCAACACCTTGCAATCTGGTTTCCTCGAGACCCAAGAAGAAGTGAAACAAATCAGTGTCATTGTTGCCTCCATCGATACATCCATCAATACAACTATAAATACAACCATGCAGTCCTCAATGGAGGAAGTCAAACAAGAACTGACCACCTAGCTTGAATCTTTCTTTGCATCACTCTGCACCAAACTGAAGATCCCTATAGATGACCCTTTCTCTGATGCACCCCCAAAGACTGAAGGTGAACATTCTTCCCATTCCCATACCTTTTAGCGCCATCACTTTCAATGTGACCTACGCCTTCTGCGAGTGGATGTGACCAAATTTGATGGCTCGGACCCCACTAGTTGGGTAACCCAAATGGAACATTATTTCTCTTTATATGGCATTACAGATGACTTGGCCAAACTCCGGTATGGTGTTCTCCATCTAGATCAAGAACGTTGGCAATGGTGGAAATGGAGAAAAACTTCACGTCAAGGGTATATTGCTTGGACCCAATTTGTGACTGAGCTTTATGAATGCTTTGACATTGACACCAACCATTTGGGCCATTTGACAAAGTTGAAACAATCAAGAACAATAGAAGACTTCATAGCTACCTTTGAGCACCTGACTTTTCGAACAGAGGGCATGACTGATGCTTTCTTTCGAGAGTGTTTTATCAATGGCCTCAAGGAGGAGATTCAGGCCCATGTCCTCATGGCTCGACCCTCGAGTTGGGTGGAGGCTACTAAAAGAGATAAAGAAGCACAACAGGTTGTATCCTCTAAAAACCCAAAACCCTCCTTTATCCCTCGCCCTAAACCCATAAATCCCACTACTCCCTCTGCCCCATTAAAGATCCAAAAATTGACCAGGGATGAAATGGTTGAATGCCAACTCAAAGGCCTTTGTTATAATTGTCATGAAAAATATTTCTCGGGCCACAAGTGTAAGGAACAAAATATTTTTATGGCCATCTCTGAGGATATTTTAGAAGAGGATGTTGAAACTCTCCGTGTGTCTGAGTCACCTGAAATCACTGACATAACCCCTCCCTCAGACCCTCCCGAAGTGGAACCAGTCATTTTCCTCAATGCTCTCACTAGCTTCTCCACTCCCCAAACCCTCAAGTTAATTGATTACATCAAGCATCGAAAGGTCATCATTTTGATTGATAGTGGAAGCACCCATAATTTTATTCATCGCCGCATTGCCCAGGAAACTCATTGCTACATCCGTGCTGTCAACAATTTCCAAATCATGATTGCCAATGGTGGTTCAATGAAATGTGGAGGGCGTTGTGAAAATGTTCGTCTCCAAATTGGTGACTACCACCTAAAATCCCATATGTTTTCTATCAACATGGACGGTTGTGACATTGTGTTGGGGGCAGAATGGCTAAGGACATTGGGTCCCATTCTCATGGATTTTAAGGAATTAACCATGCAATTCGACCAGGAAGGCCACTAATATAAATTCCAAGGCATCATTGTTGGTTCACCTGAGGTCATTAATTCCCATCTCATGGAAAAGATGCTCAAAAAAGGTCATTCTGGTGTCATTGCCCAACTCCATGCCATACAAGCAACAGAGACACCCCTAGTGGAGCAAGACCTCCAAGCCCTCCTTTCTAAACATAAAATGGTATTTTCCACTCCCCAAGGACTCCCTCCTTCCTGTGGTGTTCATGATCATTCCATTCCCCTTGTACCTAGAAGCCTTCCTCCCAATATCCGTCTGTATCGTCACCCCTTTTCACAAAAAAATCAAATTGAGAAAATGGTCCAGGAACTCCTTAATGCAGGTGTTATCCGCCCTAGTATGAGCCCTTACTCTTCTCCTGTAGTCATGGTCCTAAAGAAATAAGGTTCTTGGAGAATGTGTCCTAACCTCTGTGCCTTCAAAAAACTAACCATTAAAGACAAATTTCCCATTCCTGTCATTGATGACCTCCTGGATGAATTTAGTGGCGTCCAATTCTTTACTAAACTTGATCTTCACTCGGGCTATCACCAGATACATATGAAAGAGGCAGACATTCCCAAGATGGCCTTTTGAACTCATGAGGTCCACTATGAGTTTTTGGTCATGCCCTTTGGCTTGTGTAATGCCCCCTCCATCTTCCAAAGCCTCATGAATCATGTCTTCTGTCCCTTTCTCCATCATTTTGTCTTATTTTTCTTTGATGATATCCTCATCTATAGAAAAACCTGGATAGACCATCTTACTCATGTGGATCGAGTTCTCCATCTACTCTCTCAGCACCAACTTTTCCTAAAACAGTCTAAATGTTCTTTTGGTGCCTCAGAAGTAGAATACTTGGGTCATCTGGTTGGCAAGGATGGTGTCAGGGTGGATCCAAAAAGGATTGAAGCTATGCAAGAATGGCTGCACCCAAAGACTCTCAAAATCTTGCGTGGATTTCTGGGCTTAACAGGGCATTATCGCAAGTTTGTTAAGACTTATGGAAAGATTGCATCACCTCTCACTACTCTCCTCAAAAAGAACTCTTTCACTTGAACTCCAACCACTTCTCAATATTTTCAAACCTTCAAGATGGCCATGTGCACCACTCTGGTTCTAGCCCTTCCTGATTTCACAAAGACCTTTGTGTTGGAATGTGATGCCTCAGGGAAAGGAATTGGTGTTGTCCTTATGCAAGAGGGTCAACCTTTAGCCTTCACTAGAAAGCAACTATCTAAAAGGAATCTGGGCAAAACCATCTATCAAAAGGAAATTTTGGCTATTCTGCATGTTGTTGATCCGTGGCACCCTTATCTCTTGGTGCAACGTTTCCAAATTAAGACAGACCATCAAAGCCTCAAGTACTTTCTGGAACAACACATTTCCTCCCCAGAGAAACAAAAATGGGTGACTAAGCTCTTTGGATATGATTATGAGATCATTTACAAGAAAGGAAAAGACAATGTGGTGGTGGATGCACTGTCCTAGAAATATGAAGAAGAAGGATCCCTTTTTTCTATTTCCTTCATTGTACCATATTCGATCCAAGTTGTTTTCCAGGAATGGCTACAAGATCCAAAAAGTTCACATCTGATCTAGCAATTGCAGACCAGTGCTCCATCTCCCCCAGGGTACTCTTGTCTCTAGGATGAGATTCGATACAAAATCCGTTTGTATTTAAGTAAACAATCAAAGCTTAAATCCACGGTACTTTCTAAACTTCATCCTACACCCACAGCAGGGCACTCCAAGTTCACCAAAACCTATGACAGGGTCAAACATTCCTTTTTCTGGGATGGTATGAAATAGGAAATCCATAATTTTTTCACTGAATGTGAAGTGTGTCAATGCAACAAGGGAGAAATAGTCAAATCTCTGGGCACACTACAACCGCTTCCGATTCCACCTGCTATTTGGAAGGATATCTCTATGGACTTTATTATCGGCTTACCCAAATCAAGAAATAAATCATTCATAATGGTGGTTGTGGATCGCCTTTCCAAGTATGCTCATTTCTGTGCTCTTCAACACCCATTTATTGCATCCACGGTGGCGTATATTTTTATGGACCAGGTCTTCAAGCTTCATGGCATGCCGCACTCTATTGTTTTTTATCGTGACCCAACTTTCACAAGCAATTTTTGGCAAGAACTGTTCAAGCTACAGGGCATCCAATTGCATCTCAGCACAACTTATCATCCCTAGACTGATGGCCAAATGGAAGTTGTCAACAAATATTTGGAGACATATCTGAGGTGTTTTTCCTCTGAAAATAAAAATCAGTGGGCTCAATGGTTACCCCTAGCTGAATGGTGGTACAACACTTCCTACCATACAGCTACACGCATGACTCCTTTTGAAGTGGTATATGGAAAAAATCCACCTTCAGTTCTCTCATACATACAGGGTACCTCGAAGGTCTAGGCGGCTGACCAAACACTTACAGTTCGAGAGGATATTCTTCGTACCCTCAAAGAGAACTTGGTCATGGCACAGAATCACATGAAGCAACAAGCAGATCAAGGTCGCTCTGAATGTCAATTTGCAGAAGGGGATCAGGTGTTTCTACGACTGCAACCATACAAGCAAACTTCCCTCAAGGCCAAGCATTGTCAGAAGCTAGTGCCCAAATTTTATGGTCCTTATATAGTTCTCAAGCATGTGGGACAAGTTGCCTATCAGTTAGCTATGCCCAGTCATTCGAAGCTACATATTGTTTTTCACGTTTCATGCTTAAAGAAGGTGATTGGAACTAGGTGCCAAATTCAAACTAACCTTCCAAAGTTAGCTAAAGAAGGATCCATTTGGCTACAACCAGAAGTAGTTTTGGACCAGCATGAGCGTTTCCTGCGTCAGAGAACCATCAAGGAAGTGCTAGTCCAGTGGAAATATACAACGCCAGCATATGCCACTTGAGAACCAGCTACGATTTTGCAACAAGTTCCACATCTCAAGCCTTGAGGACAAGGCTATTTTTAAGGGGGAAGACATGTTAGGGTCCTAACCCGTACATAAGTAGAGAAATATATTTGGATGTAATAAAGGTCAATATTAATAAGGCCTTTCAATAAAATAGAATAAGGAAAATGTAAGAAGACCTAATAGAAGCTTTCGCTTATAGAAGGATCTTCCTCTAGATGCTTCTCTTGATAGAAATATTTAATATAAATAAGTGTCGAGGGTATGAAAACCCTAGCTTGGAGATTATTGTAACAGAGCGCTACTCGACTGGAGGTTTCCCCCTCAAAGAGGCCTATGAACATTGCTTTCTGAATCAAAGTGTTATTTATGTTGTTGTTCTTATATCATTTCTATGTTATTGTGGAGATTATGTTGGTTATATTATTGTTATTCTACCATTTCTAGCATTTTATCCCTGTTCTGCATACTTTTTTATATGGTATATTACATAGGGAAAGGAATTAGTGTTGTCCTTATGCAAGAGGGTGGACCTTTGGCCTTTACCAGTAAGAAACTATCTGAAAGAAATCTGGGCAAATCCATCTATGAAAATGAAATGTTGGCTATTTTGCATGTTGTGGATCTATGTCATCCTTATCTATTGGGGAAAAGGTTCCAAATTAAGACAGACCATCAAAACCTCAAGTATTTTCTAGAACAATGCATTTCCTCCCTAGAACAACAAAAATGGGTGACTAAACTCTTTGGATATGATTATGAGATCATTTATAAGAAAGGCAAAGACAATGTGGTTGTGGATGCACTTTCTCAAAAATATGAAGATGAAGGATCATTTTTTTCTCTTTCATTCATTGTACCAGATTGGCTCCAAGCCGTTCGCTAGGAATGGCTACAAGACCCCAAAAGTTCTAAGTTGATCCAACAATTGCAGTCCAATTCTCCATCTTCCCCAGGGTACTCTTGGCTCCATGAGGAACTTCGATACAAAGGTTGTTTGTATTTAATTAAACAATCAAAGCTTAAATCCATGGTACTTTCTAAGCTTCATGCTACACCCACAATAGGGCACTCCAGGTTCACCAAAACCTATGACAGGGTCAAACGTTCCTTTTTCTAGAATGGTATGAAACAGGACATTTTTAATTTTGAAGTTGAATGTGACGTGTGAAGGAGAAACAATCAAATCACTGGTCACATTACAACTGTTGTCGATTCCACCTGCTATTTGAAAGGATATCTCTATGGATTTTATTACCGTCTTACCCAAATCGGGAAATAAATCCTTCATCATGGTGGTTGTTGATCACCTTTCTAAGTACGCTCATTTTTGTGCCCTTCAACACTCGTTTACAACATCCATGGTGGCTCAAATATTCATGGATTAGGTCTTCAAGCTTCATGGCATGCCACACTCTATTGTTTCTAATCGTGACCCAACTTTCACAAGCAATTTTTGGCAAGAATTGTTCAAGATACAAGGCACAAAATTGCATCTCATCATAGCTTATCATCCCCAGACTGATGGCCAAATGGAAGTTGTCAACAAGTGTTTGGAAACATATTTGAGGTGTTTTTCCTCAGAAAAGAAAAATCAGTGGGCTCAATGGTTACCCCTAGTTGAATGGTGGTACAACACTTCATACCATATAGCTACACGCATGACTCCTTTTGAAGCAGTATATGGATAGAAGCCACCTTCAGTTCTCTCATACTTACCGGGCTCCTTGAAGGTCCAGGTGGTTGACCTAACACTTACAGCTCGAGAGGCCATTCCCCGTACCCTCAAAGAGAATTTGGTCATGGCACAGAATTGAATGAAGCAACATGCAGATCAAGGTCACTCTGAATGTCAATTTGCAGAAGGGGATCAAGTGTTTCTTCGACTGCAACCTTACAAGCAAATTTCCCTCAAGGTTGAGCATTTTCAGAAGCTAGCACCCAAATTTTATGGTCCTTATACCATGCTCAATCATGTGGGACAAGTCACCTATCAGTTAACTTTGCCCATCCATTTGAAGCTACATCCTGTTTTTCATGTTTCATGCTTAAAGAAGGTGATTGGAACTAAGTGCCAAATTCAAACCAACCTTCCAGAGTTAGCTGAAGAAGGATCCATTTGACTACAACCAGAAGCAGTTTTGGACCAGCGTGAGCATCGCCTATGTCAGAGAACCATCAAGGAAGTGCTAGTCTAGTGGAAAGATACAACTCCAGCAGATGCCACTTGGGAACCAACTACCATTCTGCAACAATTTCCTCATCTCAAGCCTTAAGGACAAGGTTGTTTTTAAGAGGGCGGACATGTTAGGGTCCTAAATTGCACATATTTGGAACAATATATTCAGATGTAAAAAAGGTCAATATTAATAAGGCCTTTTCAATAAAATAGAAGAACACGGATGTAATAAGACCTAATAGAGTCTTTCGCTTCTAGAAGGATCTTCCTCTAGATGCTTCTTTTTAGTATAAATAGGAGTCGAGCGTATGAGAACCCTAGTTTGGATATTATTGTAATAGAGCTCTACTCAATTGGAGGTTGCCCCCTCGAAGAGGCCTGTGAACATTGCTTTCAGATTCAAAGTGTTATTTCTGTTGTTATTCGTATATCATTTCAGTGTTATTGTGGTGAATGTTCTGGTTATATTGTTATTATTCTGCCATTACTAGCATTTTATTTATGTTCTACATACATTTTATATCTGGCATATTACAATGAATGTCTTATATACTCTCATTCATGGTTCACCTCCTACGATATTTTTCCTAGAAATGAAGGGCTTGCTACAATTAACTAAAGATACCAGGACCACAGATTGGTACATGGCCCAAACTTCTATTGTCATAAGAGTTTATGGTTTCTCACAGGAACCTTTTAGACTTCCAACTTTCCTCACACTCAGGCTGATGGGTCTAGAATATATTAGACATAGGTTTTTAGCTGATCATTTCCTATTTGGCCAACATAGGAAAGCTATCACTTTTACATTACCATAAGGATTCGATCCCTTCCTAGTGCAAGAAAGGATAAATTTTTCCAAGGATGAAGAATTACTGAGCTTATTTTATTTTGAAAACAAAGACAAATGGGTATATGATCCTCATGGAATAACCGTTGCTAGGAGGCCCACTTATAAACATGATCCAAGGGGAGAAATAGAGAAGGAAACAAATCTAGAATCCTGGGAAGAAGTTAGAGAAATCTTAGAAAAAAAGCTCCTGACTCGTTAATTTTATTCTCTCAAGATAGCTCAATCCCACATGTTAAAGTCCTAAAGTTCCCATTGTCAAATCCTCTACTAGATTCGATGACAGACCAACATCAAAACAAGAAACTCAAAGTAGTTGACCTAGAGGAGGATGAAGAGGAAGAGGAAGAAAGGTTTGCAAACTTCCTAAGTAAAGAGAAATGAATATTAAAGATAATGCAGGGAGAGATAGAACCTGGGAGTCCACCCATTACTGTTGATCATTTTACATTATCTCTTTTTTCAGTAGGATCACTCCAACAAGAAACCACTAGCGAGGAAATATCAAAGAAGCCACAGCCACTGTTTTTTCCCACTACAAGGATATAAATACATACAACAAAGGGTCCTAGAGAGAGTTGTATTCATTGGTAGAAGGAGAAGAAGCTCCACCAACCAAGTTGCTAATAGAAGAAGATCATTAGGAAGGCACCTTAAATAAGGATTTTCTAGAGGAAAAGGTATAGAAGCCACTTTCTCTAGTAGACTAAAAAATGAATCAGATCAAGTTTAAGACAAAGCATATCAAATCTCCTGACTTAGTCGATTTTCATCAACAAATGAGTGATATGTTTTATCAAGGAGTGCTGCAATCATATGTGAGTGAGAAGGAGATGAAGGAAATTGCACTTAAAATATACAAACAATTGAGGAAAGAAAATATAGCTTCTAAAGATCATATAAAACTAGAGTGGCCTATTTGGAAAGGAGGATAACGGATAGATCTAATAAAAAAAAAGACACAGATATAAAATCATTGAAGATGAGGTTGAACATGTCTACAGATCAACATGTTCAAACACCTGAGTTATAGGCTAGTTTCCAATAAAATGAACAATTGTTCCTTCAATTGAAGGAGAAATATGAAGAGAATATGAGGCTATGAAGGGAAGTTGAGGTATTACAAATAGAAAATGAATTGCTAAAGAATCAACAAAGTTACTCAACCAAAGTGCCATAGTAGGTGAGAGAAGAAGCTAAAATCATAGACCCAACAAAAGGATTGAATCAATTAATGGCTGACCTTAGTGTGAAGGAAAGAGAGTTAGGCTCCCTGAACACACAATTGAGAAATAAGAGTTCTAAGATTGTGGAATTGGAAGAGCAAGAAAAAAGAAGATAAGTACTCTTGTCCAAACTAAACATGGATAGAGATGAATCCTTGAAGGATATAGTGAGGCTACGAAGCAAAGCTATAGGGAGCTAACATTGGAGGAAACTAAACATGAAATCTAGGAACAAATAGATAGCCTAATAAATGATAATTCGACACACTTCTCTCTGATAGGAGATGAGTTGGAGTTGATAAAATTATCCAGAGAAGTCATAGTTTGGGTAAATACTGGAGTGGAAGATAAGCATGAACTTTCCAATGATATTATCAAATTCCTAAATGGGAGAACCAAAGAGCAGGTTCTAGATTTGAATGTTAAATATAGGACCAACATCATCATCAATGCCAAGACATTTCTCACAAATAGGAGTTAGTTGCAGAATGTTGAAAATAAAATGGAGGAAATGGAAGATGATGTATCTTCATTCAAGACAATCTTCAAAGGTATCATCATTTTGGGACTACCTCCCCCTTGGGAGAGGAATGGAGATATACACTCTCAACAAAGGTATGTAGATATGATGGAGCATAAAATAAATGATGATAAGCAATTTGATAGGTTAACCAGATTCTTTTGGGACAAGATATCATGGAGATGCTTGTAGGATATTTCAAGATCCTGCACCAATTGAAAGGAATATTATAACATCCCTAGTTTAATTAATGTTTATGTAGATATAATGTGTGGCTACAACCAAAGAAATATAATATGCGAATTGTATTTCAATGTTTTAATAATAAAATGTGATGCCAACTTGCAAGGGGACATGGAAAGAGATGGGAGATGAATTAATCCACAAGGGACGGGAGGGTCTAGGAGCATGGCCAAGAGGGGTCCAAGGGGGAATTACCCATTTGTATTAATTCAACCCATTTTTCCTAAAATTGTTATTTGTATATGAACCTTCTAATTTCTAATTGAGTGTTCCCCAAAGCCAATCATTGAATACATGTAAGAGGGTGGGTGTGAGTAGTCACATCCCAAATTTATTGGGAACATGGGGGTTGACTACAATCATCTTGGGGAAGTATTTGAGTCAAGAAATTCAAGCCAAAGAGAGAAAAATTGTGTGGGTTGGGACAACAGTTTTAGTTAATAGGTGTTTGGTGCATGAGAAGTGAGTAAAGAAGAGAAAGAGAGCTTGGAGATGGTGCAGCTAGGGAGGGTGAATTCTAGAGCATGCTGGAGCATATTTGGAGCATTTTGGAGATGAATATTGAAGAGAAAGGTTGTCAGGTTTGAAGAGTGAACTGTTGAGTGGGTTTCACTAAAATAATAAGTGTTTTTTTTGGTTTGTTGGTAGTTTTCCTAGAAACAAGTTCCCTTGAGTTCCCAGCTAATAGATTCCTAGATACATGTGCCAGAGAGACCCTGATAAATGAATAGGATGCCTGAGGTAATGATATTATTGAAGGGGTATATTCCTTGGTTTCGATAGGTCAATACAAAGAAAGATGGTGGAAAATCAATATAGTTGTATGAGAATACCATTGGGTTGTGAGTTTTATGAGTTGTCAATGGACAGTGAGAGACCACCCTCTTTTGTGGATTAATAGCCTCAACTCGAGGGAGACTTGCTATTGAGATTTGGAACATTTATTCTATGGTTGGGTGGAATGTTCATCCCAATAAACTGGTTGCACAACCATTGTTAAAAGATAAGTGTATATCTATTTCTTGTCATGTATTTATAAGTTAAATTGCTCTACATGATCTTTTTAATTGAGAATGATTTATATTCTATTGTAATGACTTATTTACTACATTCATGTGTGTATTTAGCATGTTGTAGAATCATATGTGTTATGGTTATAAACAATAGCTAAATCTGGTAGTAAATTCATAGTTGAAAGCTATAGGAAATTAGTTAGTTGTAAATACAATTGATTTTGTTAGTGTTATCCCCATTTTGTAAGGAGATAATGTCTCGAGGCCCTCAAGTTGCATATATGGAGTGTCGAGAGACTACATGACCAACAGTGTCCACTTTCACAAATGAAGACCCTTCTCACCACCACAAAGGTCAAGATTTTCATGATGGGCAGAATATCTTCCATTATCCATTATAATGGGTATATGATTCTCATGGAATAACCATTATTAGGAGGCCCACTTATAAACATGATCCAAGGGGAGAAATAGAGAAGGAAACAAATCTAGAATCCTGGGAAGAAGTTAGAGAAATATTAGAAAAATAAACTTCCGACTCGTTAGTTTTATTCTCTCAAGATATCTCAATCCCACATGTTAAATTCAAAAAGTGCCCATTGTCAAGTCCTCTACTAGATTCGGTGACTGTTAAGGTCCTAACCCGCACATAGGTAGATCAATGTATTCAGATGTAATAAAGACCAATATTAATAAGGCCTTTCAATAAAATAGAATAAGGCGGATGTAAGAAGACCTAATAGAAGCTTCTGCTTCTAGAAGGATCTTCCTCTAGATGTTTCTCTCGATAAACATTTTGTATAAATAAGGGTCGAGGGTATGAAAACCCTAGCTTGGAGATTATTGTAACAGAGCGTTGTTCGACTGGAGGTTGCCCCCTTGAAGAGGCCTATGAACATTACTTTCTGAATCAAAGTGATTTTTCTATTGCTCATTCGTATATCATTTCTGTGTATTTTGAAGATTATGCTGGATATTTTACTGTTATTCTGCCATTTCTAGCATTTTATTTATGTTCTGCATAGTTTATATAACTGGTATCTTGCAAGTGGTATCAGAGCACTTTCCTTGGCAGAAATTGTGGGTATTTTTTTTCTTCAGGGTAGAGACGTATTCCGACGTCTTTAAGCCACAGAGATCTGTCGTTACGCGCATAAACCTGCGGTTGAGGGATTCATACACGCAGGAAATACAAGTGGTTCTTAAACGCACATCTGTTGGCCACCCTTGTAACCCCTGTTGGTACCCCTTCGAGTGGTAGCGCATCAGACAACACCTGTGTATGGATCAGCCTAGATTTCCTGAAGCCCTCTTTAGATAAACCTATCGGCCGCCGAACTGCTATAGTGTCACCGAGAACAACACTCGGGAAGATACTCTCTAGTACCTGGGTAGTCGGGTAGTACGGCTAAGGGTATGGTCTATCCTCCTTAGTTAG
>ML796395.1:0-12122 GCA_009831015.1 Picea engelmannii
TGATTGCCACGTAAGTGATTAACATAAATTAAAATATTAACACAAGATAAATGAAGCCCAACAGTTTATTTGTTAATAGATAATAAAATTTAATATATTCTTTTAAAAATTCATTTCATCTTCTCAGCCTTTCGGCATTCACCAACAGCTATTTTGTTGTTGTGCTAGTATTAAATTCATTCATGTTTATATGCGTATGTGTGATGATGGTGGTTCTCAATTGTATTATATTCCTCACTGTTTATATCCGTATGTCTGATGATGGTGGTTCACATTTGTATTAAATTCATTCCTGTTTATATTCGTATATGAGATGATGGTATTCACATGTGTATTATATTAATTTCCTGATTATATTCATGGATATAAATGATGTTAGTCCGATTATGATGGACTCCCCACGTAAGGATCGATATTCACCGTTTTAATCATAATCTCGTTCTTTGTTATTTATTTTCATATTGATGGCATTCACATTATGATGGGATCTCCATATAATTGATGGTAACCATTAAGGTGTAAGCTTAATTTAACTTGTACCATGTGGCTTAGGGTTCGTATTCACCTCAATTGCACATTAAAGGCTATGTGGTTGGGGCAATTCCCCCTTGTCACATGTGTGTTGGTATTTTACCTTCTAAAAGAATGCATCTCATTATGTGGTTACTGATTTTTTTTACCTTGAACGATGATGTCTAGCTTATTAATTAAAGCCATGGCGCAGTTAATGATGGGTAGTTTCTATTGTGCACTGAATTTCAATATCGATGAGCAGTAGCAATAGATCAAATGTGTGCACCGATTTAAATGAATGATGCCTTTACACACGAGCCTATAATGATGCATGTTGAATTTATGGTTAGTTTTCCTTGCGCCATACCTGTTGTTGATGAGATGATTAGAAGTTTAATTTCCCGTGTGCGTAAATTTTGCGTAAGTAAATGATGCTAGACCCTAGACGCCTCGTGCGCAACGAAACCGTGATGTAAAGACTGATGATAGAGGCTTTAGACCACTTGCGCGCAATAAAGTTTTTATACTGTGAATGAATGTTAGAATTTAGATCTTGCGGAACATATTAATTCATGATACCCTTGCACCTCAACTCTGGGCAATGTTTAATTTATGTTTGCGATTAGAGTTCCTTACGCAATTTACCTGTACAATAGTTCACCTTGCACCTTCACTTATGTGGTCATTTGTCAGATTAACAACTCTCGCTTGCATCATTACTGTAATAACGAATGAATATTTAACAACTTTTATTTCACCATGAACTTATTAACCCTGATAGTTGTAGACTTCAGACTGCTTTCAGAATTTGAAAATAATATGATTTATGGTGAGGTCTGCGAATGTTTCCACATGCGTTAGTTTGATTGATGTCTAGGAATGATGGATCAATGTGTCGTTGGTGTTCCCTTGATTATGATGTTTAAATTACTAGCGCAACTTTAAAAAAAAAATTGATCTGTTGTACGATGCTTGTTGTCATAACGGTGCGGCCGTTACACTCACAACCCTATCTTAACACAACATTGATCACTTCTTTGGATGACTCTTCTATGTATGTTATCAAATATTATAATACATCCATGGACAAGTGTAAAATAATTAGTTAAATATAAATATCACAAAAAATATGAAATTTTATGTAAGGCCAAAAACGTAAGTACTCACAAATTTTACGATCAACCCTTTTGTTCCTTATCGTTATGTCTTATGTGTTGAATGAGTAACATTTTTTATTATTTTCCACAACAAAAAAATTGAAAATTAGTGTTGCATATGATAATTAAATTCAATGTACATAATATAATAAATGAATGATTACATACCACTAATTCATATTGTTTTTGGGATTCCTCCTCCCATGATGCAATTGCGTTGCTTTCTTTTACCATCTCCTTGTACACTATTTTGGACATCCCTAATGACATGTATTGGTTTTCACCTCATTTTCCACTTGAAATTTTCATATTATTCATGAAAAGTGAACATGAACATAAAAATAGTGAAAAAAATTAAATGGATAATTTTTGGAACATATTATAGAAAATCATGTTTAGAAATAATACATTTTAAATGATTATTTTTTGTTATTAATTTTTTTTTCTATTGCAAGTCTCATAGGTCTCATTGAACGCCGGTCTAAAACAATTCCCATAGTTTATGTATAATCTAATTCTTGGAGTCATTGGATTGATTTATGTATTGCAAGTGGAAAGTAATTCTATACATTATTTCCACTATATCCCTCAAAGTTATGTAAAACAATTTTCCCTTGTCAATAAATTCAAGAACCACTCCATATGAAATAATAACCAAGATGTCATCATCATTCACATTCTTCGTAATTTTTATACTCTTAGGAACAATTTTCATTTCGTCATTATTGATCCCTGCATAACATTAACAAAATGTGAGATCAAGTTTTTAAAACATGTTAGTGATTGATGTTAAGAAATTCATTTTTTTGTAAAAATTCAAAGAAAAGCGTCATGTTTATTAGCTTTTCATCCACTTAATTCCTCTCTTTGCAACATTTCCATAAATATTTTACACTCTTTTGCATTTATATTGTGAACAATTCTATCGAGTTTCTTCCAATTTTTTATCTGCATGACATACATTAACCAATACACATAATTAATTTAAACCTACATATAATTCAAATATATAATTAATTTTTTAATAACACTGAAAGAACCTTCTTTTTTCTCTTGTTGGTATGAGATACTATCACCCTCACTACAACAATTTGTTTTTATTGAAATTCTATCAGCCATATTCTATATAAAAAAAAAAAACGAGGAATTGTCAAATATAGAAATTTTGAAATCATTTTTACAAAATAATATATCAGTGTGTATAATAAAATAGTGCACCCTCATGCATTAAATATAAGTACATGCATCGATGCTCATCACTGAGTATTGTGCACTGCCTAACCCATATGCATATGATACTAAAATTAATGATATTTATTTTTTTAAACCCATTGGTTTTGTTTGCATAAATATGTGCATCACGATGATATTACTATGTGGTGTGCACCAATTCAATATTACTATATAGTGCACATCACATGATGAAAAAATAAAACTAAAAGTGATAGAGTTTGGGATCCAATGTAATGAGTAGTACCATTGCAATGGATACCAAATGCCCCATATACAAGTAAAGAAACCCTATTAAAAACTATCGCTTAAAACAATAAAATATAATTGAAAAATATAGAGAGGGGAACCAAGAAACACATCAAGAAAGCCAAGGCTTTTAATATTGAAGGAAACTATGAAACCACGCCTTTTTTTATAATGCATTGAAAATAGTTTTAATAAAATAGGGAAATATTCATATGATCAATAGAATGAAATCACATACCATGAATTTCCCCTTTGTAGATTTTTATGTGGCCTACGATGATCCCTTCCAAATTTAGATGTTAAAAAAATCAGCCTACTCCAAAGTTTTCACTGGTAATGTAACATCCCGTTGTTGTGAGCACATGATCTTGACTTATTATTTGAGGACACTTGAGTGCAACTGATCCGGTTATAGTATATGGTTACCTGATTTTCTTATGGATGCTTATGATGATGTTGATGGATTATGATTTATGTTGTTTGATATCTATGTATTGACATATGCTATTGACGAGTTTCCCCTAAGTGTGCAGAAAACTTGATAGATTGAGGATGTCGATGGCATCACTGGACCTCCTTGGACTCCGGATTGAGTCAGGGAGTGGATTGTATTGGTTTGAGTATTTCATTTATGCATATGTGACATATGATCGATTATATTATGATGTTGTTTATGGATCATTGACAATGTTTCGTTGATGGATGCACGCTGACGTTTTCTTTCTAATGTGACTCACATAATGAGTAAAGGGGTCATGCACATAAACTAGATATTGAGGGAGAGGTGAGGCAACATCCCTAACATAACCTACTAGCACTCTCGTCATGGCTCAAATTGTAGGTTAACGACTACTTAGCTCAAGAGGTCCATGATGCCATGAGGGTAAGCTGAGACAGTTTCTCTTGAAGATTCTAAGGGGCACGCAATAAGGCAGGGTCCTTATTCCTTATAAGCCCTTAGTCTCTCACAAGTTGCCCAAATGGAGTGCAGACTCCAAGGGTTGGAAAACTACCAAAACAAGTGGCATCCTTGGAGCATGAGGTGTGTCATAAAGGGAACCTCGCGTAATCATAAATTGAATCAAAGGCGAGCGACACCCTTGGAGCATGGAGTGCATATTGAAAGGAATGTCATGGAATTAAAATTTGAGTCAATGAATCTAGGTGCCCTGGAAAATTTTGAGCGAATGTTAAACCTTGTAAAATCTTTAGCACTACCAAATTAATTAATTAATCTATTAAAGAATGAATTTATTAATCATAATCCCTAAAAGAGTCTAAGCTATTGCAATTAAAAATTTAATTAAGCCTAATTCTAAGTTAGTAAGAAGACCCAAAACTAAATTTACAAATTAAATATGAGGGGATGAAGTAAATCAAATTAAGAATTCAAGGTAAACAAAATAAATCTAATGATTGATTTAATAAACATATGTGCAAGTAATTACCAAATTTGAATTTAAGGTAGGACTAGAATAAAGCTAAAGGAATGGGTATGCATAGAAAGGAATCTAGAGTCTAGTTAACACTAGTCTAACTAGGAGAAGATTCATGTTTTAACTCAACTCAGTTTTAGAAATGAATCATTCATTAATTGGAAATAAAGGGAATAAAGAGACAACTGGGAGCAAATTCAAGAGCGCTTTTAGGTTGGGTGAGGAAAATTATTTTTTATTAAAATAAAATGTGGATTTAATTTTGCAAATTGGGGAAAGGGTGACAAGTGTAAGGGGGAGATAATTCTAAATTGTTTTAATTAAAAAATGAATTAATTGTGCAAGTGTGGGAAAATTCTATAAAACAAATGGCTGAGTTGAGAGATGGATGACACTGGTTATGGGTAAAGTTATGTTGCGAAAATTTCGACTGGTTTTACTTGTGAGAGTTGGGATACCCAACTTGAGAGAGAGTGGTGGATCTACCTTGCAAGGTGAGCTGGGAGCTAGAGGATTTCTGGTTGTGTGTGTGCATGGCCCCTTTATGGCTCGGGGAGATAGTGGGGAAGAATATTACCCCTAGCGTTGGTTGGGAGGTATTGGTGAAGTCTCAATGGTTAGCAAGCAAACGAGGGAAGGGAACGCTAGCCGCCAAGGTTCATTTTCAAGCTCATCTTCGATGGTTATGGTATTTAAATTTCAACTTGTAATTGTTAAACCAATTGTATATTATGGTTGAATCTTGTTGTCAAGTTGTGATTGTAAACAGAATAATAAAATTTTAAATTATTCTATTGATTGATGGCGATGTTATAAAAAATGTATACTCTACAATTTATTATATTTGTGTTTTATAACAAGATTTTTCCATCTATTTGTGAATTTACCTTGCGATGATTGTTTGTTCTCTTGTTATCGTGATTGTTGTTGTCTACTTAATGGATTGTGATTCCTTAATGGATTTTTCTCTGTGTTTTAATTGAACATGTTCTTGGTGCATCTACCCTGCACTTTCACTCATAAAATCCTCTACGTTTTTGTGCTTACAATTTCGCCCAACCATATTAAATCTCTTGCGTTCCATCTCTGGGATAACCCTCTTCGTTTTGTTCTTATTATTAGAATGCACATAAGATATTATCAACCACGAATTTGTTTCTGCAATTTGAATTAATTCTTCTCTACAACGAATTTAATATTAGAATTTAACTGAAGTGTTTTGCAGCCACAAGTTATTCTACATAGCGAATTAATTGTTTCTCTGCAACAAATTTATTGTTAGAATTAAACTAAAGTATTATGTAGCAAGGAATTTGTTTCTGGAACGAGAATTAATTATTTTTCAACAACGAGTTTATCCTTTAAAGTAACCGAAGCTCTTTCTGTAGCCACAAAATCCTTCCTGGAGTGCAACCGTGTTATTTCTATGTGTTTTTTTTTAATATTTTCCCTTTGTTTTCTCCTTTCCCTAACTAAATTGGTTGTCCAACGCACCCTCTCCTTGTGAAACCTTCTTTGTTTTACCTTCTAGAATGTTGGATCCAATTTAGTCTTGCACATGTTGGGATTTACGACTAGGGTGCCCATTATGGAAGGACATGGAACACTTTGGTAGATCAACTCATTAGCCATAACTGAGTGCTAGGTTCTACTTGAGTCTTACTTTCGAGTTTGGATTCCACTAGCCAGTCTTAATACTGTGTTTATCATTTAAGATTTACCCAAGACATTTGACCTTGTTGGTATCTGATAGCAGTCAATTTAACTTGGGTATTACCAGCTCGAATCCCCCAAACCTGGGAACAAGAATCAAATTCTATTATGGAGTCCTTGAAACCAATGTTGATTTCTATTAATTGTAAATTGTTCATTTTGTTGTATGATTGTTTGATTTAATTTATAGCTACTGAAGGGCTTGGCACCTTGGTCTCACGGATTTGTTAATTGTTAGTTCAATTTGTGTGTTATCGCTGGACATCTCATAGGGGTTTTCCTCCTGTGTGTATTTGCTAGATTTTTTTTCCAGGACTCATGTCCCTATGCCAGTTGTATTGGTAATAGGATTTTCTATGATTTTCCACTTGGGCTTCAAGATGGTTAATTACTTATTGTAGCACTAGAGAAAATACCCTCAACATGATAGCTATGCGTGTTATAATGTACACTTGATGTGTTTCTCATGATGGAGTCTTAAAAGTTGTTAAGAACTAGATAGAAGATACTACCATAATCCCAACCATTGGTTGATGGTTCAGATGCTAGTGTTAGGTAGTTGCAGATGCTTGTGTTGATAGTGGCATCCTGAGTGCTTCCATGCTAACAATCATATATTCTTATGGATTTTTTGGGTAAGTCAAAAGGGAGGGGTGTTTCTAAATTTCCTTAGTGGTTTCTCAAGTCAGCGTGGGCCCTTCTTTTAAACCTTTAATAAATTTTTAATTTGGACTTGAAGATCTCCTATTTTATTTTAATTAAGATTGTTCTTCTTTTAATTTAACTAGATTTTTAGGTCATCTCTCAGTTAATGTTGATTAATTAAGTAATTAGACTACCCGTGCGCCATTAGATTAATGTTGACAATTACTTGATTAAGATTTTATAACTTCTTGCGCCATCCAAAATGCACATTGATTACTCTTTCGTTTTTAGAATAATCAATGCCATATGATTTATTAAGAATTTTTAATCTCTTGCACCATCTAAAATAAAACTTAATACTCTTTCACTTTATTTCAGTTCTGATACTTTTGCAACTGGAGTTATGATAAGGTGGTTCTTTCGGATTCATCGCATCAATTTTTTATTCGACGTTTCAGACAAAACAAACGTGGTCCATCATCAGGAAGAGTTTTAAGATATGAGGGAAATATGAAAAAATCATCAGGTGTATAAATATGATTTTTTTTTTAGTAAAGAGCCAACTTATTAAAAATATATAAGACCTAAAAAATTATTACTAATCGATTATTACTAATTAGTTTCTAGAATATGTCCTTGTGGTTAGTGTTGGGATCCAATTTTAACTGATCTTCCAACCATCATCTTTGTTTAGATTGTTGGGTTGCTTTTCGATTTAGATGGCTTCCCTAAATTTTATATTGTGATAGTCATCTATTTTGGAAACAATTTTGGCCTCTTCAATACAAATATGATGTTTTGTTTTATCTGAACGTTCTGCCAACACCGAGGGACGAGTGTGATTGTGCTTGATATCAGCGGCATGTTCTTGAATTCCAATTCTAAAGGACCGACATGTTTCTCCTATGTATTGCTTACCACACGAGAAAGGGATCATATAGACACCCTTATGTTCATTGGGATCAATAGGGTCTCTGACCGAACTAAGGGAATTCGTAATAGTGTTTATGGATTTGAAAGTTGCCCCAATATTTTTCTTCCTCAAAATCCTAGCAAACTTGTTTGTTGTTCCTTGTATGTATGGTAAGAAAACATTGGACACATCATTATTTGTTTGTGCCTTACTTCTAGGTCTTTCAGAGGCATTCTGAAAGGCTCTAAGAACTTGATGTTTTTTATATCCATTATCCTTGAAAACCTTAAGGAGGTGTTTTTTCTCTTCATCGAGGTGTTCATCGTCAGAGATTCTTAAGGCCCTAGTAGCTAGGGTGTTGAGAACCCCTAATTTTTGGACAGGGTGATGATAGGATTCGACATGAAGATATTGTTCGGTGTGAGTTTTAT
Organism: Picea engelmannii; assembly: GCA_009831015.1. Taxonomy (NCBI): domain Eukaryota; kingdom Viridiplantae; phylum Streptophyta; class Pinopsida; order Pinales; family Pinaceae; genus Picea; species Picea engelmannii. The sequence goes on from ML796395.1 coordinate 8,288, forward strand.
TTGTATATACTTGGTGGGATAAAGATCCATCGAGTCTTTTTGTGACCTTGACATCTAGAAAAGGAAGACTTCCTTTATCTTAAACCTCCATAGTGAATTTGATGTGACTGGATTGTTTATTAAGGTGATTTACGAATTCATTTAATTTGTCATAACCATGGGGCCAAATAACAAAAGTATCATTGACAAACCTATTCTAGTATTTGGGTTGAAAGGGTGAGGAAATAAGGGCTTTTCTTTCCAAATCCTCCATGAATAAATTGGCTATGATAGGAGAGAGGGGGGATCCCATAGCAACACCACATGTTTGTTCATATGTGTCCGACTGGAAACTAAAGAATGTGGATTTCAAACAAATTTCAACTAAGCCAGAAGTACCTTGGTCAGTGACTCTCTTTATGACCTCCAAAGCTCCATCAATGGGAATCTTAGTAAAGAGAGAAACAACATCAAAACTAACGAGGGTGTCACCCTTTTCCAAATTGATATCTTTAATCTTGTTTACAAAGAAAGTGGAATCTTTAACAAAAGAGCTAGTATTGCCGACTAAGGGTTTGAGTTTATGAGCTAGATGTTTTGCAAGTTTATAAGTAGGAATAGCTATTGTGTTGACAATAGGTCTAAGAGGGGCTCCTTCTTTATGAATTTTGGGAAGCCCGTAGATCCTTGGGGTGGAAGGGAAACTAACAAGCAATTTCTTTTTGTCAACTTCATTTATGTTGCTCAATTTATTGGCATTAGAGACTTCCCTTGCAATCCTTTTTAGAGGATTTTTATTAAGTTTCTTATAACTCCCACGATTATTGATATGGTCTAGCATTTTCTCAATGTAATTATCTTTGTTCATAATGACAAAACCACCCCTTTTGTTTGATTTTGGGACTACTAAATTCTTATTATTCTTGAGGGATTTAAAGACAAAGAATATTCTTTGGTAATATTTCTTTTTGGTGGTTTCACTCTACATAGAATTACTTGTTAGAAAAACAGGACCGCAGAGCAATAAAATAAAAAAAATGCGGAAACAAAACACAAAAGATACACAATACAATAGAGACACAGATGTACATGGTTCACCCAGTGTGGGCTATGTCCACCAGAGAAATTGTCAGGTCCTTCCTTTATTATTATCCAGCATATGTAGGGATACAACCTACAACAAACCCGCTGTAACTTCCTCTTCTTTCTCTCATAGTCTCCTATCTTAGAATACAATATTTTCCATCAACCATCGCCGCAATACATTTCTCTCATAAAAGAGGGTTTCTTTATATGGAAAAATACCCTAACATAATATCTATCATTAGATCTGCGACCTTATAATGAATGGTCCAGATTTACAATGATATTATAATATGCATTTACAAGGAAATTTTTTCTTTTGGGAGCTTCACCCCCGAACCCCCACTGGGGTTCATCTTGCACCCAAACCCCCCAGCCAAGGGGATAGCCCCCCTGGACCCTGCAGAGGGGATACCCCCCCTCTGCACTCCCCCATGTGGAAGAGTGTACATACTTCTGGGGTGTAAATACTTCATGGGGTATAAACACAGCTGAAAGTAAAAGGCCTCTAAATCAGGTAGATAATCAGGCTCCACAACCAATGATCTCCCACTTGGAGACTGATCTCAACAACTCCACCGCTACTGTATATGATGGACTCTGACCCTTATTGGACCTGACAAATTTCTCATCTTTATCTTCATTCTTGAAGACCAACTGAAACTAAGCAGGAACTCAGTGTATCTTCTGTGTTTTGTTTCCACATTTGTTTTAGTTTATTGCTCCGTGGTCCTGTTTTTCTAACAACTAGTATCAGAGCGAAAGGTAACTCGCAGGAAAAGAGGGTTCCTGGTTCGAGTGGGAGCAATGTCCGAAGATGTAAAGTTTAGGGTCAAGAAATTTAATGGCCAAAACTACCAGTTATGGAAGATGCATACGGAAGACTATTTATCTCAAAAGGATCTATTCCTACCATTGGGCAGAATAGAAAAGAAGATGGTGGCTACAAAGGACAAAGAATGGGAGATTCTTGACAGAAAGGCTCTAGGAACGATACAACTGAGCCTGGCAGCGTTGGTGACTTTCAATATTTCCAAAGAAAAGACAATGAAGCGTTTGATGGACGCATTAGCCAAATTGTATGAAAAACCCTCGATGTCCAGTAAGGTATTTCTGATGAAGAGATTACTTAATATGAAGATGTCAGAAGGTGGGTCTGTTGCAGATCATTTAAATGATTTTAATACGGTTACTAATCAACTAAGTTCTGTAAAAGTGGACTTTGATGATGAGGTCGGGGCTCTTCTAATCCTGTGCTCATTGCCAGAAAGCTATAACGGCTTGGTCATGGTTGTAAGTAACTCTGTCTCTGGTTCAAATAATTTAAAATCAGATGATGTTGTTGGTGTTGTCCTTAGTGAGGAAATGCGACGGAAAAGCATAGGTGAGACATCAGGAAATGCATTGAACATGGAGAACAGGGGAAGACAAAAGGATAGAGGAAAGGGTTTTGGGAACAAAGGGAATTCTAGGAAGGGCAGATCCAAATCCAGACTTGTAAAGATAGAGTGTTGGAATTGTGGTAAGAAAAGACATTTGAAGAAAGGCTGTAGAGCTCCAAAGAAACAAAGAGATGGATAGCAAGAGAGAAATCAGGAAGCAAATGTAACAGGTGATGTGTTACAATATGCTTTGATTCTTTCTATAGATAATATTTATGAGTCTTGGGTAGTAAATTTATGAGTCTGGTTACTCCCTTTGTTAACATGTCTGCAGGATTCTAGCTAGTGTGTATCTTTTCTAACTTCAAATGTCCATCTTCCAAGGAGGATCATATGAAGTGGTACCTCAACTGTATATGCTTATTCTTCGAATGGAAGGATGAGTTCTTTGCAAGATGAATGGCACTCTGACTGTCATAGTAAAACTTGCTATTCTCTTGCTTCTTTCGCAATTCCTCCATAAACCTCTGTAACCAAACCATCTCTTTACTAGCCTCTATAGCAACAACATACTCTGCCTCTGTTGTTGAAAGTGCAACAACCTTTTGCAGTTTTGAAATCCAACTTATTGGTGTTCCACCTATAGTAAACACATACCCTGTGGTACTCCTCCTGCTATCTTTATCACCTACCATATCTGAATCAACATATCCTTGTAGAATAGTTTCTGAACCTCCAAAACATGATGCATGATTAGCAGTACCTCTCAAGTATCTGAGAATCCACTTTACTGCCTCCCAATGTTCTTTACCTGGATTGTTCATATATCTGCTCACAACTCCCACTGCATGTGCAATATCTTGTCTTGTGCAAACCATTGCATACATCAAGCTGCCAACTGCTGATGAATATGGGACCCTGGACATGTATTCTATCTCCTCCTGTGTCTTGGGACACATTTCCTTAGTTAATTTGAAATGGATGGCCAAAGGTGTACTAATTGGTTTTGCATTCTGCATTCTAAACCTCTCCAACACCTTCTCTGTGTACTCACCCTGAGACAATGTCAGTTTGCGATTTTTTTTGTCTCTTGTTATTCTCATACCAAGGATTTTCTTTGCAACACCCAAATCCTTCATCGTAAATGAATTGGATAATTTCTTCTTGAGCACATTTATATCCTACATATTAGACCCTGCAATAGGCATGTCATCTACATACAATAGTAATATAATAAAGCTTCCATTATCTAGCTTTTTAAAATAAACACAGTGATCAGAATGACATCTACTATAACCCTGTTCTGTCATAAACCTATCAAACTTCAGATACCACTGCCTTGGAGCTTGCTTTAGGCCATATAAGCTCTTCTTCAACCTGCATACCAAATT
>ML796395.1:13823-27703 GCA_009831015.1 Picea engelmannii
TTCAACAACCATTGGTTTCCATTGTGTTGCTTTATTTTTACCTTTCCCATTCCAACAATTTTGCATGGTGCATCGTCACCCAAATGAACCTGTCCAAAATCACCTTGAACATAATCTAGAAAATGTTTCCTATGGGGTGTGGCTTGAAATGAAGCCCCTAAATTTACTACCCAAGAATCATAAATATTATCTATAGAAAGAATCAAAGCATATTGTAACACATCACCTGTTACATTTGCTTCCTGATTTCTCTCTTGCTATCCATCTCTTTGTTTCTTTGGAGCTCTGCAGTCTTTCTTCAAATGTCTTTTCTTACCACAATTCCAACACTCTATCTTTCCAAGTCTGGATTTGGATCTACCCTTCCTAGAATTCCCTTTGTTCCCAAAACCCTTTCCTCTATCCTTTTGTCTTCCCCTGTTCTCCATGTTCAATGCATTTCCTGATGTCTCACCTATGCTTTTCCGTCGCATTTCCTCACTAAGGACAACACCAACAACATCATCTGATTTTAAATTATTTGAACCAGAGACAGAGTTACTTACAACCATGACCAAGCCGTTATAGCTTTCTGGCAATGAGCACAGGATTAGAAGAGCCCCGACCTCATCATCAAAGTCCACTTTTATAGAACTTAGTTGATTAGTAACCGTATTAAAATCATTTAAATGATCTGCAACAGACCCACCTTCTGACATCTTCATATTAAGTAATCTCTTCATTAGAAATACCTTACTGGACGTCGAGGGTTTTTCATACAATTTGGCCAATGCGTCCATCAAACCCTTCATTGTCTTTTCTTTGGAAATATTGAAAGTCACTGATGCTGCCAGGCTCAGTTGTATCGTTCCTAGAGCCTTTCTGTCAAGAATCTCCCATTCTTTGTCCTTTGTAGCCACCATCTTCTTTTCTATTCTGCCCAATGGTAGGAATAGATCCTTCTGAGATAAATAGTCTTCCGTATGCATCTTCCATAACTGGTAGTTTTGGCCATTAAATTTCTTGACCCTAAACTTTACATCTTCAGACATTGCTCCCACTCGAACCAGGAACCCTCTTTTCCTGCGAGTTACCTTTCACTCTGATACTAGTTGTTAGAAAAACAGGACCATGGAGCAATAAACTAAAACAAATGTGGAAACAAAACACAGAAGATACACAATACAATAGAGACACGGATTTACGTGGTTCACCCATTGTGGGCTACATCCACCAGAGAAATTGCCAGGTCCTTCCTTTATTATTATCCAACATATTAAGGGATACAACCTACAACAAACCTACTGTAACTTCCTCTTCTTTCTCTCACAGTCTCCTATCTCATAATACAATATTTTCCATCAACCATCGCTGCAATACATTTCCCTAATAAAAGAGGGTTTTCTTCTAGGGAAAAAAAACGCTAACATAATCTCTATCGTTAGATCTACGACCTTATAATGAACGGTCCAGATTTACATACTTCTGGTCTTGTGAAAACCATTCTAATTGCTCATACATTACACGATCCAGTTCCAAGGCCCTCATAGTTGAGGAAGAGCTAATCAACGGGGTTTAGGGTGAGAATCCTGCGAGACCGATGGAACATGCGACATTTGGTGTGCAGTTGCATCAAAATCCAACTAGACATCCATCAGGGTATCGAGACACAGCAAGAGGATCCACGTTCACGACGCCATGATGAATGACTCCTCAGCAGTGGACTCCCTATAGAGGACCACAATACCAACAACAACATCGTCCAATAATAGTTTAGGCCTTTCCAACAGAATAGACCAGGATTTGAGGCTGGTACACCAACAACTTCTACTTCGGGGACCAGGAGTAGTGGGTTGAAGACCAGATAATGGAGATGTGGAGAGCCACATTACCAATGAGACTATTCGGTTGAGAGGGCCAGAGTAGTCGAGTCTGTCGGACACACTACCGTTGGAGATTTTGGCAAGGCCCATAAGATTCATGCAGCGATGAATAACCACTAGGTCGTTTACATGTCTGCTGTACTCGAGACGTTAGGTACCATCGCTGACCAAAACTTTAGTATTTTGATAGATCTCGGTGCTACATAAAGCTTTATTTCTGGTGCAACGCTTAAGATAATTAAGGCAAAGGCAGTTGAACAAGATGAGTTTAGATATCTCGAAATGGATTTGGGTGCCAAAACAAAGGTTGGGGGAAGAGTTGTGGGCTATCGCATTAAATTGGGAGAATTTGTAACAATGTCTAACTTATATGTCACGATCTAAGGATCTTATGACATCATGATCGGTATGGAATGGTTCTAATTACATGATCCAATACTCAACCGTAAGAAAAAATGATTGAGTTTGACTGATGATTAGTGATAGAGACGAGTGATTATAGGAAGAAATCGGGAGTTTCCTTAAGGTTCATTTCATCCCTACATCTACAAAAGACAATTCCCAAAGAATGCAAGCTATATGCGATTTTAGAGTTTAAAGAAAAGGGCATGGCAGAAGGATTAGAAAACCTTTTGGTAGTACAAGAGTTTGCAGACGTGTTCCCAGAAGAGTTACTAGGTTTTCTACCCAAAAGAGAGCTGGAATTTACCATTGACTTGAAACATGGAATTGACCTGATAATAAGAATGCCTTATCGAATTTCGACCCTCGAGTTACATGAGTTGAAAATGAAACTGAAAGAGTTTTTGGACCTAAGACTTATACGTCCAAGTGTGTCACCTTGGGGTGTGCCTGTTATTTTTATAAGAAAAAAGGATGGGTTGTGGAGACTACCTATTGACTACCATCAATTGAACAAGTCAATGATTAAGAACCAATATTCATTGCCAAGAATCGATGATTTTTTTGACCAATTTAAAGGCACGACTATGTTTTTGAAGATCAACTTGAGATTAGGATATCACCAGTTACAGATCAAATATGAAGAAATTCCTAAGACCTCATTCAAGATGAGGTTCAGGCATTATGAGTTTACCGTTTTATCATTTTACCGTTTGGACTGACAAATGCCCTGAGGGTATTCATGATCTTGATGAATGGGGTGTTCCGTGAATAATTGGACATGTTTGTTCAAGTATTCATTGATGCCATATTGATATATTCTCAGACGACAAAAGAACATGACAAACATTTTCACTTGGTACTACAGTGTTTACGAGAAAATAAATTATATGGGAAACTATCGAAATGCTCTTTTTATCAATCGAGGATTCATTACTTAGGGCATGTTATCTCCGAAGAAGGAATCACTATGGACCCAGGGAATGTAAAGGCTATTATGTAATGGCCTACGATGACGAATGTACCATAAGTACATAACTTTATGAGTTTAGCAGGATATTATCGATGGTTCATCGAAGGTTTTTCGAAGATAGCAAACGCTATCACGAAATTGCAGAAGAAAAATAAGAAATTTGTATGGACCGAGAAATGCATGGAAGCATTTCAAAGGCTCAAGGAGATGTTGACGATAGTGTTGATACTAAAATTCCATGACATGGATGAGGACTTCTTGGTATGCACATATGCATCCAAGGAAGTCTTAGGCAGAGTCTTGATGGAAGACGGTCGAGTGATAGCTTACATCTCAAGGAAATTAAGAAAGCATGAGGAGAACTATGTGAACCATGATTTGGATTTATTGGCCATTGTGTATGCCCTAAGAGTGTGGAGACTCCACCTGATTGGACAAAAAATCGAACTAAAAGTAGACCATTGTAGTTTGCAACACATTTTTATGCAAAGTGACTTCAACGCGTGACAAAGAAGTTGGTCAGAATTGCTTAGCGAATATAATTTTTAGATTACTTACACAAACGGAACAATGAATAGAGTGGTAGATGCATTGAGTTGGATACCATGCATATTTTCAATGATACCTCTTCAAAAGAATCTTCTTGAAAAGATTCTAATTATACAGTGTGACGATGACTGGTATAAAGAGGTTAAGGAAAATATCAGACAAGACACCATGTTGGTACCAAATATTGAAAGATATGCAATAGACAATGATATATTTACAAAGTTTAATAACTGGATTTATGTACCGCCTAACGAAGAATTGAGAAGTTTGATCTTAAGTGAAGCTCATAGAGAAGTGTACATTGCTCATCCAAGAGTCACGAAGATGGCAGCAGACCTTAAGCCCTCATTCTTCTGGAAAGGAATGAAGGTGTACATAGCTAGCTACCTGGAGAGGTGTCTCGAATGTTAGCAAGTGAAGGATGAACATAGAAATCTGACATGATTGCTACAACCACATGTTGTTTCATAATCGAAATGGGAAGTCATTGTTGGATTACTGAGAGGGGGGGTGAATCAGTAATAGAGTAATTATAATCATTTTTCTTCAAATGTTATATCAATGTAGAATTATTATCCAATAATGAGCAGTAATAAATAAACAATCACACACATACACAGTGCACCAATGTTTTATGTGGAAACCCAAATAGGGAGAAAACCACAGAATGCTTTTTCTTATATGTCTTGAAGAATTACATTCATTGGAAGCACCAACTTCCTTTTTTTTCTAGCTGCAATTGGAAGGAGGCTCCAACCCCCTAGTTTCTCAGGCTACAACCTGAGGGAATCTCCAACTCCCCAATTTTCGCGCTACAACCAGAAGGAGGCTACAACCCCCAATGTTCTCTGGCTACAACCGAAAGGTGGCTACAACCACCTGTCCTTGCCCCGTCTTGCCACCCTGAAGTAGAAGTAGAATGATGGAACCACTATCACACTATCACTGTGAAATATACCACTATAAACCTGTACCAATAAATCTAAACCACGCATCAACCATGCATCAATCTGTACCTCAACTTGTAATCAACCTGTATCATAAACAAGTGCATCAACCATGCACCAACCTGTAATCAACCTGTACAATAAACAAGTGCATCCAACCATGTACCAAGTATGTACCAATCATGTGTCAACTACTCATCAAATATGACTAATCAATATGTACCAACATCATCAACTACTTGTCTCAACCATGTACTCAACATGTACCTCAACAAAAAGCCTTCATCAATTTCATCATCCAAATATGATTTGTAGATTTGTAATAGACCTAATGTATATGATCACATTCCTGCAAACCTTCCTTAACTTTAAAAACAAGAGACTAGCATTTTCATCAAACTTTTCTTTAATCTCACATGCCTAGTTTTGGATTAGTCAACAACCCTAACTTGAAGTAATCATAACTTTGAACCTATAATGTATAAAGATATAAAACTGATACATAATGTTCCTCAGTGTGTTTTATGCAATTCCTCCAAGTTTCACTACTTGGAACCTCTCATAAAATGAGTTATAGAAAAAATGGCATACCTTGCTGAATTTTGGTTTATTCTAGAGAGCGACATTGTAGATCATGCCTCATACAAAATATTTGATGAATTGATCTGAACATTTTACATAGAATACTATATAATGTACCCTAACCAACGCATTTGGTCTCACTGAATTTGGATCTATTATGAAGAAGTTATGGTGTTTTTACCCGGAACACCTGATTTTGACTAGTTTCAGGATTGACCACAAACCCTATTTTCCACGGAGTGTAACTCCCAAAATACAATGACCAACAAGATGAATTTTTTACCAAAGATACCTGGATATGTTTTCTCACTTGAATATAAATTTCGCAGTCTGAATCATTATAAAAAAAAAATTATAGCAAAAATGGTGAAATGACCTGTAAATAACATACCTTAGAAAGCACCATCAAAAGAATTTATCCTTCCTTGCATTTCGGCCTTCTTTTCTTCACCTTCACTCAGAATTCCAGTTTAGATATCCTTGGTTACCTCAGACACACACATATATATATATATATTCAATATGCTCAAGTGTGTTTCAAATGAGAGAGACTTGCCTCATATTTATACTCTCCAAGTAGCTTCCTTAAAAACATCTTCTAGGTCACTTGGCCCACTTTCTTTATTTTAGGGTTGGGTCCACTTCTAATTTCTCCATTAAATTTATTATTGAAATCATTTATTTTGTATTCACTTTCAATTATAATACACTCATCACTTCACTTTATTATTTACCTTTTAAAATCTCTTAAACCACTTTAACTACTTTGACCTTTTGGGGCTTCTAGATGACATATGAGGGTCCTCCAACTTCGTAAGGCCATAAATCTCAAACCGTGAGGAGTTATATGACGTTCTACATACCACCAGAAATGGAAAGACATGTACTATCCATATAGAATAGTATTATCTGAAAATATATCATAACTCATACCATTACCCATCAAACAAACTTGGGTCCATTACCCAAACCCGGGGTCTCCAAGTTCTCATGGCCATAACTCTCTAACCATGAGGAATTATGTGAAGTTCCACATACCACCAGAAATGACATGACAAGCACTATCCATATAGGATGTTTTCCCTAAAAAATTCACTTTCCTTCATCTCATTATTCTACAATTAAGCATGGGTTTTCTTACTCCACAAAGCGTCTTCCTGTGAGGGATTTCACCATAAGGGGACCACTTTGGAGTTAATCCATATTTTCTTCTTATCAACCATGACAAAACAATAATGGGTCATATTTACATCAAACAATATTGGGTCCATTACCCAAACCGTTGTGCTACGGGGCTTTCTTCAAGGGTTGACATCAATGACAACCAACCTTAATCAACAATCTCCCCCTTTGGCATTGATGGCAACACTCTGATGCAACACTGAAATGATATCTCTCATGCTCCCCCTGAAACCATGCCTTTTTCCTACGCATCTGATAAATCTTCTCCCCCTGAAACCATGCCTCTGTCCTCTACATCTGATAAATCTGCGCCCCCTGGAACCATGCCTCTGTCCTCTGCATATAATAAATCTCTCCCCCTTTGTCATCAATGGAAAAGGTATCTTTCCATCTAGGGCTACTCCCCCTGATAGACTGTCCTCTTATGGTGCTTCCTTGTGTACATCTAAGACATATAAGATAAGCATTCAAAAAACATTCATTTTTGGAGTAGAAATAACTCTAACTCTTTGGAGAAGATATTCAAAGGCTTCCCGTGGAAGTGGTTTTGTAAAGATGTATACCACTTGTTCTTTTGTGCCCACATACTCAACTCTGATATTCTTTTCTGCAACCTGTTCCTGTAGAAAGTGACACTTGATTGGAATGTGCTTCGTCTTAGAGTGCATCATCAGGTTTTTTGAGATATTGATGGCACTTGTATTATCACAATATATTGGAATGGGCTCATCATACTCAACTTGTATATCTGTCAAAGTTTGTTTCATCCAAAGAACCTATGTACAACATACTGCTGCTACAATATACTCTGCCTCGGTTGTACATAGAGATACCAATGATTGTTTCTTGCTTAGCCATGATACCAAACACTCACCTAAGTAGAACACTTCTCCACTAGTTCTTCGTCGGTCATCAATACAACCTGCCCAATATGCATCTGTGTAGGCAATAAGTGATAGATATTTTCCTTTTGGATACCATAATCCAAACTCTTCCGTTCCTTTGAGATATCTGAAGATCCTCTTTACTGCTAATACATGTTATTCCTTTGGTGTTGCTTGAAATCATGCCACCTGTCCAACTACTTGCATTACATCTGGTTTGGATGTTGTCACATATAGTAGGTTGAAAATCATTGACCTATATTGTCTCTGATCTGTATACTTTGAATCATCGTATTTTCTCAACTTCTAACTAGTTTGCATGGGAGTGATAACTAGTTTGCAATCTTCCATTCCAAACCTCTTTAGCATTTCTCTAATATACTTGGTTTGAGAAATAAAAATTCCTTGGTTGCTTTGACGTATCTGAAGTTCCAGAAAGAATGATAGTTCTCCAAGTAACGACATTTCAAATTCATTCTACATGTGTTTTGCAAATTTCTGGCTTAACCTGTCATCATCACTACCAAAATAATATCATCAACATAAACTTCAATTAATAAAATATTACCTTGACTTACCTTGATGTAGAGGTTGTTGTCTTCACTTCCTTTTCTAAACCCTTCTTGCTTCAGATACTTATCTAGTCTGGAGTACCATACTCTAGGGGCCTGTTTTAGACCATACAAGGCTTTCTTTAATTTACACACATAGTCTGTGTTCTCTGACAACTGAAATCCTTCTAGTTGTTCAATGTAGACTTCTTCTTTAAGTTCCTCATTCAGAAAAGTTGATTTTATGTCCATCTGATATACTTTAACATTTTTGGAGCATGCATAAGCTAAAAGAAAATAGATTGCTTCCATTCTGGCAACTGGGGAAAATGTCTCTTGAAAGTCGATTCCTTAAATCTGTGCATATCCTTTACATACCAATCTAGCTTTGTTCCTTGTAACTTATCCATTTTCATTCAATTTATTCCTGAAAACCCATTTTGTGTCGATCACATTCTTATTCTTTGTTCTTGGAAGCAATTCTCAAGTGTCATTTTTCTCTATTTGATCCAATTCTTCATCCATGGCCTTATTCCAAAATTCATCCTTACTGGCTTCTTCAAAACAGTTTGGTTCAATTGTAGATACGAGTGCTAGGTGTGTTTGTTCTGGTGAATGGATTTTTCTTCTAGCCTCAACTCTTGCATCTTTATTTCCAATAATCTGATCTGAAGGATAATTCTTCTGTACTCGTTTGCTAGGTGTCTTTGGAGATACTTTTTGAACTTGTTCTTCTACTTCTATCGGATTCTCTTCATCTTCATCTTCCTCTTCTTCTTTTTTTTCATATTCTTCTTCACAAAGTTGTTCCATTGATTTGTTTTCTTCTTTCTTTGATTCTGGTCTGCCTATTTCATCAATTGTTACATTGATGCTTTCCAAAACTTTGTTTAATCTTAGATTGTAACACTTGTATGATTTCTTTGTACTTGAGTAACCAACAATTATTCATTTGTCCACACGAGAGTCAAACTTTCCCATTCTGCCATCTTTTCGTTTGATGTAGCATTTGCCTCCAAAAACTCTGAAGTGCTTCACATTTGCTGGTCTTCCTTTCCATAGCTTGTAGGGAGTTTTATCAGTGTTGTTTCTAAGCATTACTCTGTTTTGAATGTGAACTTCGGTATGCACTACTTGTGTCCAAAAAATATCTGTCAACTTTGAATCCATTATCATTGTTCGAGCCATTTCTTGTACTATCCTGTTCTTTCTTTCAATAACTCCATTCTGTTGAGGTGTCCTAGCGATGGAGAATTGTCTTTTTATTACTTGATTTTTGCAGTAGTCCATAAATTCCTTTGAGGTGAATTCTCCTCCATTATCCGATCGTAAGCATTTGATTCTTGAATCCATCTCATTTTCAACCATTTCCTTGTAGATCTTGAAATTTTCAAAAGCTTCTGATTTGTTCTTGAGAAAGAAAACCGCAGTCATTCTTGTATAATCATCAACTAATAACATAAAGTATCTCTCACCTTTTAAGTCTTTTGTTGTAGTTGGTCCAACTAGATCAATATGCACAATTTTCAGTGGTTTTGTTGTTGAATATTCCTTTTATTTGAACCTAGTCTTTGTTTGTTTTCCTTCTTGGCAATGCTTTCACAAAGTGTTGCTTGGTTTCATGATCTAGGGAATTTTTATGATTGCTTCTCTTTTGTTGAATTTGAAAAGGTTATCAAAATGAATGTGACCCATTCTTCTGTGCCATAGCCAACCTTCATCTTCCTTTCCTAGAAAACACATTTCATTTCCAATTTCGCTTGACACATATATGTTGCTTGAAGTTCTTGCAGCTGTAGCGACCAATTTCCCTGAACCTTCTTTTCTTATATCACACTTTTGTGAATTGAAAGTAACTTTATGACCTTGGTCACACATTTGACTCACACTTAAAATATTATGTTTCATATCTTCTACTAGTAGAACATTTTCTACCTTTTCATTCTTGTTCCCAATTCAGAGTGTGCCTTTTCCAATGATTTTGGATGAATCATCATTTTCAAAGGAGACTGATCCATCTCTTTCCTTTCGTAATGTAAGAAACTTGTCTCTATCACCTGTCATTTGTTTTGAACATCCACTGTCAACATACCAACACGTTTCTTCTATTTAGCTTGTAGAGAGACTGTGCATTCTCCATTGCTATACTGATCTTGCTTTCTTATCCATGTCATTTTCTGAGGTTCTTGTTTGTGACTCCGTTGAGGTTGTTTAGGAGGGACTGTCATTCTGCAATTTTTGGCCATGTGTCCAAAATTGTTACATTTGTAACATTCCACTTCAGTGCTCAAAGATTCAAACCTGTTGCAACTTCTTCTTTGTGTTTCACTGGGTCTTCTTGAATAACCCCTTTGTGTATGGCTCTCAAAGTAGTTATTCTTCCTATTGTTAGCTCTACAATTTACAACTTTATGTCCAAAATTATTACATGCATAACATAAACCAAAAAATATAGTTTGATACCTGGTAGTGGAAGATCTTATGAAAGGAGGTGCTCTTATGAATCCTTCTTCTTATTGAGGCCTGTCTATATGTTGTTGATTTAGAAATCTTAATCTTCTCAGTGGAGGAGTGTCCTTGTAATCTTCCTTGTATATCTTTTTATCCCCTTTGATTGTTTCTGCATAGCTTTTTGGATTTGTTTATTTTTCTATTGTTTTGGAGCTTGATCCCTTTTCTGTCTAATTGTATCCAAGTTCGGACTTGTAAAGATAAGTTTTTTGACTGCTCATAATGTCATCCAGAAGTTTTGAGCTATTCTACATATTTTTCTTTTGAATATCCTTTCTTAGTGTGACAATCTCTGCTTCCAGGTTTCCAATGATACTGTCCTTTCCTTCTAGTTGTTCTTTGAGTGCTTCTTCAATTCTTTTATCTTCTTCTGTTTGAACCTTCAATGTTGTGATCATTTGTTCTAGTTCTTGAGTGTCTTTTTTCTTATTTAGTTATGCTTGTAGTTTCTTGTTTTTCTTCTTTTCTCTTTTGATAACTTCTATGGCACTCATTAATTCTTCTCGGAAGTCAACTTCTGCCTCTTCAATTTGTTCTTCATATGCTTCTTCATATTATTCTTCAGAGTCTTCTTTATCAGAGTATTCTACTGCCATGAATATAACTCTCCCTATTTCACTGTCACTGACTTCATCTTCATCTGATAATGAGATGTTTTCTTTGGTGCAAAAGTTTTTCTTGAAAACTTTCTTTGTAGTTCTTTTACCTTTATATGTTTGTCTTCCTTTTGAGTAACCTTCATAATTTCTCTTTTTCTTATGAGGATATTTGTTAGCAAAATGATCAATACCATCACAATTAAAACAAATTAAAGGAAGCTTACCTCTGTACTTACTGTTGGTTCCCTTGTTCAGTCTTTTGACGAAGTTGGCCACTTCTTCATCATCTTCTGAGACGTCATTACTTATGCTATATTCTTCTTGTTCCTTTTTCTTTTGCTTTGATCTTTTGGATGCTTTGAAGGCTGCTTCTTTTACATATGTATTTTCCTATTCAATTATCATCTAATATGTTGTGAAGATTCCATGCAATTCGTCCAGGCTTATTGGGTTTAGATCCAATATTTCTTCTAGTGCTGATATCTTAGGGTTGAATCTCATAGGAAGAGATCTTAGTACCTTTTCAAAAATTACAGATTCTTCGATTTCTTCTCCCAATCCTATGATTGCATTCACTGTTTCATTGACTCGTAAGAATTAGGCTACGATATCTTCATATTCCTTCATTTTTAGTTGTTCGAACTGACCTCTGTAAGTTTGAAGCTTTGCTGCTTTGAATTTTGAATCTCCTTCATAAATATTTCGAAGCTTGTCCCAAATATCTTTAACAGATTTACAATGTGCAACTTTGGTGAATACCGTATCATTGAGAACATTCAAAAGTGCATTTATGGATTTGAAATTATTCTCACCAAGTTTCAATGCTTTGTGATTTGTTGGTGGAAATGTTGGCGCTGTGTATCCATCTACAATTGATTTCCAAACTTGAAATTCTTATGCCTGTATATATGTCTTCATCCTTATGCTCCAAAAAGAATACTTCTGTCCATCAAAATGTGGTATTCCATTTTTATACGAGTTCATACTCTCCATGATCTACCTTTTAGTGGTTAAACTGATTTCTGAAGGAACCTGCTCTGATACCAATTGTTGGATTACTGAGAGGGGGGGTGAATCATTAATAGCATAATTATAATCCTTTTTCTTCAAATGTTATATCAATGTAGAATTATTATTCAATAATGAGTAGTAAGAACTAAACAATCACACACATACATAGTGCAACATTTTTTTACGTGGAAAGCCAAATCAGGAGAAAACCACAGAATGTCTTTTCTTATATGTCTTGAAGAATTACATTCATTGGAAGCACCAACTTCCTTTGTTTTCCAGCTGCAACTTGAAGGAGGCTCCAACCCCCTAGTTTCTTAGGATACAACCTGAGGGAAGATCCAACTCCCCAATTCTCTAGCTACAACCCCCAATGTTCTCCGGCTACAACCGAAAGGTGGCTACAACCACCTGTCCTTGCCCCGTCCTACCACCCTGAAGTAGAAGTAGAATGATGGAACCATTGTCACACTATCACCGTGAGATATATCGTTGTAAACCTGTACAAATAAATCTGAACCATGCATCAACCATGCATCAACCTGTACCTCAACCTGTAATCAACTTGTACCATAAACAAGTGCATCAACCATGCACCAACCTGTAATCAACCTATACCATAAACAAGTGCATCAACCATGCACCAACCTGTAATCCACCTGTACCATAAACAAGTCCATCCAACCATGTACCAAGTATGTACCAATCATGTGTCAACTACTCATCAACTATGACTCATCAATATGTACCACCATCATCAACTATACACCTCATGTATGTGCCAACTCATCAACTACTTGTCTCAACCATGTACTCAACATGTATCTCAACAAAAATCCCTCATCATTTTCATCATCCAAATCTGATTTGTAGCTCTATAATAGATCTGGTGTATATGATCACATTCCTGCAAACCTTCCTTAACTTTAAAAACAAGAGACTAGCATTTTCATCAAACTTTTCTTTAGTCTCACATGCCTAGTTTTGTATTAGTCAACAACCCTAACTTGAAGTAGTCATAACTTTGAACCTGTAATGTATAAAGATCTGAAACTAATACACAATGTTATTCAGTTTGTTTTATATAATTAATGTTCTTTGGTGTGTTTTATATAATTCCTCCAAGTGTCACTACTTGGAACCTCTCAGAAAAGGATTTATAGCAAAAATGGAATACCTTGCTGAATTCTGGCTTATTCTAGAGAGCGACCTTGTAGAGAGTTCCCTGCATAAAATATTTGATTAATTGATTTGAAACTATTACAATGAATACTACATACTATACCCTAACCAACACATTTTATCTCATGAAATTTAGATCTTCTATGAATAAGTTATGACGTTTTTACCCAAAACACTTGATTTTGACTAGTTTCAAGACTGACCACAAACCCTATTTTCCACGTAGTGTAAATCCCAAAATAAAATGACCCACAAGCTGAATTTTTTACCACAGATACTTGGATATGTTTTCTCACTTGCATAGTAGTTTCATAGTCTGAATCATTATATAAAAAATGTTATAGAGAAAATGGTGAAATGACCTGTAAATAACATACCTTAGAAAGCACCATCAAAATAATTTATCCTTCCTTCCATTTCGGCCTTCTTTTCTTCACCTTCACTCAGAATTCTAGTTTAGATATCCTTGGTTACCTCAAACACATAGATATTCAATATTCTGAAGTTTGTTTCAAATGAGAGAGCCTTGCCTCTTATTTATACTCTCCAAGTAGCTTCCTTAAAAACATCTTCTAGGTCACTTGGCCCACTTTCCTTATTTTAGGGTTGGGTCCACTTCTAATTTCTCCATTAAATTTATTATTG
>ML796395.1:27838-102029 GCA_009831015.1 Picea engelmannii
TTATTATTTACCTTTTAAAATCTCTTAAACCACTTTGACTACTTTGACCTTTTGGGGCTTCTAGATGACATATGAGGGTCCTCCAACTTCGTAAGGCCATAACTCTCAAACTGTGAGGAGTTATGTGAAGTTCTACATACCACAACAAATGGAATGACATATACTATCCATATATAATAGTATTATCTGAAAATATATCATAACTCATACCGTTACCCATCAAACAAACTTGGGTCCATTACCCAAACCTGCGGTCTCCAACTTCTCATGGCCATAACTCTCTAACCGTGAGGAATTATGTGACGTTCCACATACCACCGGAAATGGCATGACAAGCACTATCCATATAGGATATTTTACCTGACAAATTCACTTTCCTTCATCTCATTATTCCACAATTAAGAATGGGTTCTCTTACTCCACAAAGCGTCTTCCCATGAGGGCTTTCACCATAAGGGGACAACTTTGGAGTTCATCCATATTTACTTCTTATCAACCATGATAAAACAATAATGAGTCATATTTACATCAAAAAATATTGGGTCCATTACCCAAACCTTTGTGCTATAGGGATTTCAAGGGTTGACATCAATGACAACCAACCTTAATCAACAGTCATTTTGATGGACTTTATTGTTGGATTGACACTAATGGCAAAGAGGCACGACTTGATTTTCGTGGTAGTTGACACTCTGATGAAGAGTGCACACTTTATTCATGTGCACAAGATGTATCAGGTGCTAGACATAGCTAGTGTTTTTATCAGTGAGATTGTGAGATTACGTGTTGTTCCTAAAAGGATCATATTCGATAGAGGACCAGTGTTTGAAGGAAATTTTTGGACCATTTTCCAAGAGGCCTTGGGTACACAACTGAACTTTAGTACAACATATCACCCTGAGACAAACAAGAAGATAGAAAGAGAAAACCAAATTTTGAAAGATATGTTGCGTATGTACATGATGGACCAATAAAAGCATTGGGAAGATTTCTTGCCACTAGTAGAGTTTGCGTACAACAACAACTATCAAAGTACCATTAAGATGGAACCATTTGAGTTTATTTATGGGTGACCATGTCGGATGCCATTGAGTTGGTATTGAATTGAGGATAGGGTATTGGTAAGACCAGAAGTGATCCAAGAAATGGAAGAACAAATTAAAATGATAATACAAAGGATTAAAGAAGCACAAGATTGGCAAAAGATTTATTCCAATGTGCATCGTGTTGACCATAATTATGAAGTTGGCAATCGAGTTTTCTTACAGGTGAAACCATAAAAGAGTTCTATCAAGTTTGGAAAGGTTGATAAACTCTCTCCTAGGTTTGTGGGACCCTTTGAAGTTGTATAAAGGAAGGGTCTCGTGGCCTATCGACTAGCCTTGCCTAATTATTTCAGGCATATGCACGATGTTTTCATGTATCTGTTTTGAGACATTATGTGAGTGATCCTACACATGTGATTGACATGAGTTCCTTGTAGATGTCGGAAGAGGGTGCACTCATGGCGGAGCCAATTTTCATCTGGAGCATTGCATTCGACATCTATGATGTTGAACAATCGATCAGGTCAAGGTCTAGTGGGACAATTATAGTCCACACTCAACTACATGGAAGGATGCATATGATATGCACCAGAAATTTCCATATTTATTTTATAGTTAGACATATAGATCTTGTCATATGCTTTATTTATTACATTTATATACTGTACAACTTTGAGATGAAGTTTAAAACAAGAGGGGGTGTATGTAACATCCCTCTCTTGTGAGCACATGATATTGACTTATTCTTTGAGAAAACTTGTGTCCAAGTGATCCAGTTATAGTATATGGTTATCTGTTTCGCTTATGGATTATTATGATGATGTTGATGGATTATGATTTATGTTGTTTGATATCTATGTATTGACAGATGCTATTGACGGGTTTCCCTTGAGTGTGAAGTACACTTGACAGACTGAGGATACTGATGGAATCACTGGACCTCCTTGGACTTCGGATTGAGTCAGGCAGTAGATTGTATTGGTTTGAGTATTTCATTTATTCATATGTGAAATATGATCAATTATATTACGATGTTGTTTATGGATCATTGACAGTGTTTCCTTGATGGAATCAAGATGATGATTGATTTCTAATGTAACTCACATAAGGAGTAAGGGGGCCATGCACATAAACCATATATTGAGGGAGAGGTGTGGCAGCATCCCTGACATAGCCTACTAGCACTCCCGTCGTGTCTCGAATTGTAGGTTAACAATTACCTAGTTTGTGAGGTCCACAATGTCGTGAGGGAAAACTGAGATAGTCGCTCACGAATATTCTAAAGGGCATGTAATAAGTAAGGGTCATTATTCCTTAGAAGCCCTTAGTCTGTCACAAGTTGCCCAAATGGAGTGTTGAATCCATGGGTTGAACAACTACCAAAACCAGTCAAAGGCGAGTGACACCCTTGAAGCACGTAGTACGTTTTGAAGGGAACGTGGTGGAATTAAAATTTGAGTCAATGAATCTAGGTGGCTTAGAAAACTTTGAGAGAATGTTAAACCTTGTAAAATCTTGAGCACTGTCAAATTAATTAATTAATTAAAGAATGAACTTATTAATCATAATCACTATACGATTCTAAGCCTTTGCAATTAAAAATTTAATTAATCCTTAGTCCAAGTTAGTAGGAAGAACAAAAACTAAATTTACAAATTAAATATGAGGGGATGAAGTAAATCAAATTAAGAATTCAAGGTAAACAAAATAAATCTAATGATTGATTTAATACACATATGTGAAAGTAATTATCAAATTGGAATTTAAGGTAAGAATGGAATAAAGCTAAGGGAATCAATACACACAGAAAGGAATCTAGAGTCTAGTTAACACTAGTCTAACTAGGAGAAGATTCCTATTTTAACTCAACTCAGTTTTAGAAAGGCACCAGTCATTAATTGGAAATAAAGGGAATACAGAGAAAAATAGGAGCGAATTAAGGAGTGCTTTTAGGATGGGTGAGGGAAATTATTTTTTATTAAAATAAAATGTGCATTTAATTTTTCAAATTGGGGAAAGAGTGACAAGTGTAAGGGGGAGATAATTCTAAATTATTTTAATTAAAAATCGAAGTAATTGTGCAAGTGTGGTAAAATTATATAAAACAAATGGTTGAGTTCAGAGATGGATGATACTGATTATGGGTAAACTTATCCTATAGAAATTTTGATTGGTTTTATTTGTGAGAGTTGGGATACCCTGCTTGAGAGAGAGTGGTGGCTCTACCTTGCGAGACAAGCTGGGATCTAGACGATTTTTGGTTGTGTGTGTGTATTTCCCCTTTGCGACTCGGGGGGATAACAGGGAAGAAGAGTACCCCTAGTGTTGGTTAGGAGGTATCGATGAAGTCTTAACGGTTAGCAAGCAGATGAAGGAATGGAATGGCAGGTGCCAAGCTTCATCATCAATCCCATCTTCGATGGTTACATCATTTAAATTTCAAGTTGTAATTGTTAAACCGATTGTATATTATAGTTTAATCTTTCCGTGAAGTTGTGATTGTAAATGGAATAATAAAATTTTGAATTAGTTTATTGATTGATGGCCATGCGAATCCTTGTGACTACTAAATGATTCCTCTGCGATGTTATAAAAATTGTATCCTCAGCGATTTATTACCTCTATGTTTTATAAGAAACGTTTTCCATGTGTTTGTGCATTTACCTTGCGAAGATTGTTTGTTCTCTTGTTATCATGATTCTCGTTGTCTCCTTAATGGATTGTGATTCCTTAATGGATTTTTCTATTCTTTTTACTTGAAATGTATTGTGATTCCTAATGAATTTTCCTCTTCTTTTTATTAAGAAAAGTTTCCATGTTCTTGGTGTATCTACCCTGTGCTTTCACTCATATAACCCTCCGCGTTTTTGTGCTTACAATTTTTCCCAACCATATTGAATCTCTTGTGTTCCATCTCTGGGTTAACCCTCTTTGTTTTGTGCTTATGATTAGAATTCACACAAGCTATTCTCAGCGATGAATTTGTTTCTGTAATGCAAATTAATTATTCTCTGCAACAAATTTAATATTAGAATTTAACTGAAGTGTTTTGCAGCCACAAATTGTTTTGGATATTGAATTAATTGTTTCTCTGCAACAAATTTAATGTTAGAATTAAACTGAAGTATTTTGCAGCCACAATTTTTTTTCTAGAATGTGAATTTATTGTTTCTCAATAATGAATTTATCCTTGAAAGTAATTGAAGCTCTGTCTGTAGCCACAAAATCCTTCTTAGAGTGCAACCATGTTATTTCTCTGCATTTGTTTTTTAATATTTTCCCTATGCTTTCTCCTTTCCCTACCTAAATTGGTTGGCCAAGGTGCCCTCTCCTTGCGCACCCTTCATTATTTTTCCTACTAGAATGTTGTATCCAAGTTAGTCCTGCACACGTTGGGATTTACCACCAGGGTGCCCATTATGGAAAGGCATGGAACTCTCTAGTAGATCAACTCATAAACTATAGCTGAGTGCTAGGGTCTGCTTGACTATTACTTTCTAGTTTGGATTCCACCAGGTGGTCTTAATATTGCATTTATCATTTACAATTTTCCCAAGCCATGCGTCCATATTGTAATTTAATAGCAGTTGATTTAACTTGGTTATTACCAGCTCGAATCTGCCAAACCTGGGAACAATAATCAAATTCTATGCTGGCGTCCTTGAAAACAATGTTGATTTCTCTTAATCGTAAAGTGGTCATTTTGTTGTATGATATTATGATTTAATTTATAGCTACTGAAGGGATTGGAACCTTGGCCTCACATATTTGTTAATTGGTAGTTTGATTTGTGTGTTATACCCTGATAACTCATAGGGGTTTTCCTCTTGTGTGTATTCACTAGATTGTTTTTTTAGGACTCATGTCCCTATGCCAGTTGTATTGGTAATATGGTTTTCTATGATTTTCCACTTGGGCTTCAAGCTTGTTACTTATTGTAGCACTAGAGAAAATACCCTCAGCATGATAATTATGCGTGTTAGAATGTACACTTGATGCATTTTTCATGGTGGATTCTTAAAAATTGTTAAGAACTACATAGAAGATACCACTGTAATCCCAACCATTGGATGATGGTTCAGGCACTAGTGTTAAGTAGTTATAGATGCTTGTGTTGATAGTAACATCTTGAGTGATTCCAAGCTAACAGTCATAGATTGTTATAGATTTTTGAGGTAAGTAAAAAGGGAGGGGTGTTTCTAAATTTCCTTATTGGTTTATCAAGTCAACATGGGCCCTTTTTTTAAACCATTAATAGATTTTTAATTTTGACTTGAATCTCTCCTATTTTATTTCAATCAATATTGTTCTTCCTTTAATTTAACTAGAGTTTTAGGTCATCTATGAGTTAGTGTTGATTAATTAAGTAATTAGACTACTCCCATACCTAGAAAATGATGGGATGTACGTTTGGTTTTGTGATTAAAACACCTGTGCCATTTAAACTAAGTTGATTACTCATGCGCCATTGAATAATGTTGATACACGATTGATTAAGTAATTATATTATGTTGCGTAATTTAAGTTAAAGTAAATTACTATTGTACCATTCGCTTAGTGTTGACAATTAATTGATTAATATTTTATAACCTCTTGTGCCATCCAAAATACATGTTGATTACTGTTGCGTTTTTAGAATAATGAATGACATATGATTGATTAAGTATTTATAATATTTTGTCCCATCTAAAATATACGTTGAATACTCTTGCGCTTCTAGAATAATGTTGACATATGATGGATTAAGCATTTATAATCTCTTGCACCAATTAAAAACAAGATGATTACCTTTGTGCCATGGATTATGATGTCATTAAATAATTATATTGCTTGCACAATGGAATAATGGTGATGTACAATGATTCATTTATTAGATTATTTGTGCACATTAAATAATGATGATGTATGTTTAATTAAGTGATTAGAATACTCTTTCACCATGAATAAATGATGATTAAATATTTATTGATTGATCTAGTTGTTGTCATCTTGATTGGATTAGTAGGATTTAGACACCTCCTTGTTCCTTAGAACAGTCGCCAACCCTGAGACCTTAAGTGGTCAAAATCAATCGGATGGATCCTGGGCTTGAGAGTTTCTTATGTGTTCTGGAGGTCTTAACCTTGCACGGTAGGTTGGGCGGGTAGTCATTTAATATTCAATATCTAGTTGATCATTTTTTATAATTTTCTTCAGTTGATTGCGATGTGATGAAGTGTGTCGCTATTTATGTTTATGTGTTGGTAAGGTGTCACTATCATTTATTTTGATGCATTGGTTGCGTCATTATTGATTACAATGACAAATCACTTGTAATTATTTTAATTATGATGTTGTTGATTATGCGTTGCTATGAATTCTGTGTGGATGTTAATTTCCTAATGCTTAAAAAAAAAATTAAAATCTACCTATTGTGCTTCGTTTTTCTTAGTCATAAAGGAGGGGAAATTATAGGTAAATATCTCTTGCATAAATCTACCCTCTAAATTTTTATAAAAGAATGAAATAATTAATAGTTTTTTCATTGATAAGCGCCTATATTTCAAAAAATAAAATTCCTACTCATTTTTTCACTATATACTTCATCACATTCATGATAAATGCGATCATTATTTTTCGTAACTTGCTACTTAATACTTTTTGATATAAATTGTGTAAGGCATTTTGAAATGTCCAATGTTTCAAGTGGGCACTCCACTCATAATGAGGGACAAAGGAATCTAATATGTTAGAAAATATTTCTAGGTAATAGCTTTAAAGGAACAATTTTGAAAAGATTTGTTGTAAAAGAGAATATTATTAATTTATCCTCATAAAATAATAAATTGGTAAATTAATAAGGGTAGAGTTAAAATAGATTTTAAATAAAGAATACATGGGAAAGGGGCCCAAAATAAGAGAATAAATAAATAGGAGGAACAAAATACAAATCTTAAAAGTCTGATAAAAAGTGGATTATACGGCAAGGAGGACACACGAATGAGGAAATTTAACCTAGTTACATAGTAAATGAATAATTTATTGAAATTACTCTTAATCCAACACCTATGTACGTTGTTCTATATTGATTTCATTACTGCAGTCAGATTAGTGGATCACAAAAAAAAATACACTATGGAAATATTCAACTCAATAAATCTAGCGGAAGAAAATCTAGAAACCAAATCACGCACACATAAACACCAATATATTTTGGTAGATATCCCTGGAAAAACCCCATATGGAAAACTAGTCTTTAGAATGATTTTATTATGCTAAAATCAAGGCTCCCATAATAGGTATAATGTCTCACTAAGATAAATACAAGTACATACAAACTTTGCAAATTATGTCCTATTGTATGACCCAAAACTGCACATTTTTTGAGGTGTACACACCTTTCCTTAAACAAAACTACCTACATACATGACTATATCCACTGAAACCCACATACATGTATGAAAATATTATACATAAACTTATGTATGGTGCTACACTTTCTTGTGGCTTCCTCCAGCTAAAACTGACCTGTGTTGCCTCTGTTGTCTCTTCTCCTTGACCTAATCTCTAGATGAAAGTACTTCTCCACCTATCCAAGATCTCTTTGAATGAAATTTATTCTCGATCCAAGCTCTCAAATAACAATTTTACTTGAGCGTCAATTCATTTCAAGTCCTTGGTCCTCTTGGTTTATAGTCCTTCATGATCCAAAAAAATGAGAAAAGGTCATTTTATACTCCTAAGTGTGACCTTGGTGAATGCGCACTAGAAAAGGTCCTTATTTTATATCTATGTGAAAAGTATATTCACATTTACCCTCACCTTGGTTTTATAATCATTATTTATAATTTAAAATTAAACTCCAAAGTTGTTGGTTGTTGATATTACTTCTCACAACAATGTTACTGACTTAACGAGAATTGTGACCTCAAAACGAGAACTCTGGCCCAAAAAACCCATATTTTTTAATAAAAAACATGAAAATCAACCCCCAAATAAAAACATGGTGCAACTGGTAGCACCATTTTTCAAACAGGGTCAAACTTACAATGTTTTTCAAGCATAACCTTCAAAACTCAGACAATAGCTCAAAAAAACCTTAAAATCAACAACTAAGTAAAAAATGATGTTACACAAAGTAATTTTTTTTCCAAAACGTTAAAATTATAGATAATTTGAAATTTTATTTTTAGAAATTGGTACCATTACAACTAAAACCTCAAGATCAACCATCAAATTGAAAAGCACTGCTACCGATAGAACCCATTCTAAAATTGGAGTATTAAAATGACTCATTTTTATAAAGTGATAAAAGAAATCATCGTTACTCTAAACAAAATCAGAAAATCAACCCTTAAATGCTTACTTTTTAAATCTTAGTTTATCACTCCAAGCACAAGATAATACATAATTCCAAGAAAATATCATACTATGCTTTAAAAATTCAACAACACTTTTTAATATTTTTTTCTTAAAAGTATTGTTATATTGTCCATATTCAAAACATATGAGATAAGAAATTTTATTATATTCTCCATAATCAAAAGATATAATTCATAAAGCATAAAAATGATTCATAGCTTCATGTAAGATTATATGTATGTTCAATGCTTATTTCTAGTTGCCATACAAACATCATATGGATCAAAAATACATAAAATGTTTCATACACTTATTCAGATTGACTCATGGATTTTGAAATACCATCAGAGTCTACATTGTCTTCATATGAATGATTGGATGAAGATGTAGATGATCCATACTCTTCTCTATTGTCGATGAATGCACCATATGAGTCTACATGCATGCCCAACATTTCAGATGTGAAAATCCTTTTAGATCTATGACTAGGTTCAGAAGACTCACATATTGCATTTATTTCTTGTGGTAGCAACTTTTTGATAATCTTTGTTTTCTTGGGGAGAAGAGTTCCTCTGTTTGTCAAATTGAATTCATAAACAAGTATGTCAACATCCTCTAATTTCAAGAGTTCAGTGTGATGACAAGTTATATTTTGACCCTTTATTTTTCTCTTTCTATTGACATGTTTCTCAACCACCATCTCTAGCTTATACACACCATGAATGGGTGTGTTCTTGATGCATACCAATGCACTTCAATTTCAATAACATCTTCATTTTCTTTCAGAAGATTTATAACCTTTGTAATATAGAATGCATAACCATGTGGATATTCAGTCACCAATACTACAATCATGCTACCCTTCTTAATACCTTGTACTAAACCCATGTAAAGTACTTCCATGGCTTCACGTTTTGCACGTGACCTTCGTGAACCAATAGACATTTCTCTTTCCTCTACTTGTGTATACTCAATAACACCTTGATATTCTTGTTGTTCAATAGTGTTTCTTTCTTCAGATTCATTTGGCATATTTTGTGGCCAATGAAATGGAGTCTTCATAAATGTATCTTCATTTGTTGAGATTGAAATTATGACACTTTGAAAATTGAAAAAAGACTCCCACCAAACAGAATCAACAACATCAAAGTGTTGATATGTATCTTTAATGGACTTTTTTATTTCTTCTAGGAATTAAGAATAATCTACATCTTTCTTATGCCTTCATGCATTATGGATTTCAACAACTGATTGTAAAAACAAAAACTTTGATGCAAATATTGTATAATTTGGAATGAACATAAAAGATACTAAACCTGATGAAGGCCCCCATTTCGCAATAGTTAAATACTTATTTCCCCATATAAGTGTTTTCCCATCAACTGTTTTGAAAAAAAATTGATGTTGGAATCTAATGTCATTATGTTTCTCAATACATTTTTCTTCATGATGCAATCCCTAAATAAATCTTTTCATGTCAACAATTTCTTCTAATATATGAAAAATAGGCTCTGGAATGTATGCTTTGTAAATATATTCAATCAATGATGGTAGGGTTCCAACATTTTTCCTCTTCAATGTTACTGAAAACCAACTAAACAATTGATCAATATGATCATGAGTGTGTCCAACAATAAAGAAAACAACTTTCACCTTTTTAAATATTCCCATCTCAAAATTTATGCTTTGGTATAACGTCTGCTACTTTTCTTTTGGTTCCAGTGGCTAGTTGTACCAACCATGGCTTAGCATGTCTATCTGGTTGCAGTTTACACTTATAAACAGTTTGAGAGGCCACATAAATCAAATTAGAACCAGGTTCAATTAGAATAGAAACTAAATGGTTGGCATTCATACCTCCCATCTGCACCACTGAGGCTTCATGGTTGGCTTGTTTATTATCCAAGGCTGCATAAATCTGTGGCATGCTCCTAGACACATCATTGACTGTGGTAGCTTCTTGGATATTGTAGACTCTCCTACTATTATGTTGTCTGTGTGGACAATCCCTCAGTAGATGTTCTTCTCCACAACCCCAACATTTTAAGGGTTCCTTCTTTGGGTTATCAGTCTTTCCTGAGGTTGCTCCAAGAGGTTTATTTCCACTCTGGGAGGGGAAATTATGATGATACACAATTTTTGTAGGAAGGATCATCCTAGAGTCATTCCCATATTTCTTAAATCTTGAGTATTTAAACCCCTTCTTCTTGAATCCCAAACTACTCTTCTTCTTGAAGTGTTTCTTAAACTATTTCCATGAAAATTCCTTCTCATGGATTCCTTTAACATTCCTAAGGTATTCCCACCAAATGCAAGCCTTTCCATTTAGGTTGAAGACGACTATTTGAGCCTTCAAGTTTTCATAGTAGTCATAGACTCTAAAGTGCTTATTTAAACCAAGCAAACAGGATTTTGACTTTTACCCTTTCTTAATCTCTCCATCGAAAGATGGTGGTCTGGATTTCTTGAACTCTTCAAGATCACCAACTTTAGAATTCTTTCACTTCTTTCCTTTCTTTTGAGAATGTGAGCTAGTCCTGCTACTAGAAGATCCCTTGGAGTTTCCAATTTCCTCTCCAGAGGATTCTCCCGATGAGTGTCCCCTGCCTCCGGGTGGGGCCTTCCTCGAGGTACTCCTCCTAGTGTGGCCACTTATGGAACAACATTTTCATATCTCAGGTGGAATTTGACTTATCTTTGTATGTCGTCGGTCCACATGACTGGTTGCAGGTCCATGCTGCAGTGGCCTCTGTATGTCGGATAAGCTCTGCAACAAGACTGCATTAATTTCTGTTTTTCTTCTTCCTTCTTTATCAATCTCTCATTGTCAGCCTTGAAACTCTTCAATTCGGCCATGAGGCTCCTTACAGTTTCAACCAGATCCGGAGGGGTTTCCACCGCCATCCTTTTGTCAGATTCTTTGTCTCTATTGTGGGATCCATCCCCCACTTCATGGCACGACACCATCCTTTATACTCAGAGCTTTCTCATGGTTTACAGACTGCTTGAGTGCTGACAAAACACTTACTGTTAGCCAATAATCTATTAGTTTATGAACAACACACAATTCATATTTATTAAATACACACACAGTAGAAAGTTTCATTATTTGCTTCAGTAAAAGTTTAACCAGACTCTTTAGGAAAGAGCTAAGATAGGGTTTCACCCTTAAAAGTCCTTTGAATATATATTTTTTTTTTTAAGCGACTTGTCAATGAGCACATGCAGGCCAAGTGTTGTGACCATGCTCTGACACCAATTTGTAACACACCTGACTCCTTAAAGGATTTCCTATGGATGCAGAATCAAAATTCCACTCTCCTTAACATCTCAAATTGTTTGTTCAAGGTCTTCATCCTCTTCTACTTACCCATAGCATTCTAATGACTTCTACCAGGCTCAAATCCTAGCTTTGGGTTGCAAGTTATGGCTTCCCAAATTTCTCCGGGTGCTCTTGCCTCACGTTGTAGGCAATTCTTCCGTAGGCACAATCCTCTGAAACCACATAAACATGATGAACGGTCCTTGTTCCTCATTGAGATCTATAGCTCAGTCTCTTCCTTCAGAAATTTAGGCTTCGGCCAAATCCGCATGCACACTCCACAAACTCTCTGAAGTGGCTTTCAAACAAAGTGAAACTTCGTTCTCCACGTGTCCCCTTGCAAATCAATGGTCCAAGCTCTCCTCAAGTCATCTAGAGTGCCAAGTTTTTGGGCCGCACGATCTTATGACATGCATCCTTAGAGTGTTGATGACTCTGATTTACTTTGGGACTCTGTGCTTCGGGAGTTCCAAAGTATCCAATGCCAAAAACCTCCAGAGTGACAACTCTCTAGAGTGTCAAATCTCCTAACACATGTCCTACTTTGATTGACAGTCATGATGAACTCCAACACTTTGGCCTTCAGGAGTTCTTGACCCAGGAGACACCACATTTCCCCGAAGTGGCTATCCTTTGAAGTGAAGGACCTGCTGATACCTATCCTCTGTCGACGAACGATTTAGATGAACTCTGGCACTCTAGCCTTCAAGAGTTCTAGCTCCGACAACTCCACTTTATTTCACTCTTCCGGAGTACTTCTGCTCCAGAGTATGGGATCTGGAAATACTTGTCCTTGCAAACAGATGGCCCAAATCTTCTCTGGCTCCTGACTCTTTGATATTTTTCAGCCTTTTACACATGCTTCCTTCCAGTGTGTTAAACCTCTGGAGTACAGGATCTGGTGCCATATGTCTCCTGACGCCAACGACTAGGATGGACTTCGACACTTTGGGCCTTTTGGACTCTCTACAATAATACACCCCAAATCCTCCGGAGTCTTGAAGGCCTAGACTCCCGAAGTTCTAGTCACTTTGCCAACCACTTTGACTAGGCAAGCTCGTACCAGGGGATGACACGTGTAAGGGGCCAGGGGTGACATGTGTCACACTCCAATGGGTCTATAAGGTATGTGATATGAATGAATCCAGGTGACATGTGGCATATCTATCATGGTTCCACCTCACACTGGTGATGTCGTCTTACCTCGTCACCCAAAATGACAACCTTCTAACATCCCTCAGATCTCACAGTCAAGATCCTACCACGTAGATGCATATATCTACGACTCACATTACTTCGCAACTTTGGCCTTCGAGACTTTTGCAATGAAAAATCCTCTTTTCCCATGGAGTTGGTTAGCATTCGGCTGACCACAGCCTAGATTTGATAGTTACAAAAAGTCCCGAAGCGTCCTCAAATTGACTACTCACGTCACTTCGAGCTTCAGAGCTTATTGACACACCACACCTTAAATTAACTAGAGCACCTAGTCTCTGGACTCAAGGATCTAGAGCCACGTGTCCCCTGTATATTGATGGATGAGAGGGATCTTGAAGGATCTGAGGATCAACGATGCTCATTACTTTGTGAATTAGGCCTTCAGGAGTTTTGACATTACAACAACCCTATTCTCCTGAAGCGGTCAACGACGGGCTAACTTCATCGTAGATCCGACGACTAGGAGGGAACCCAAAGGATCCCCAGATCAACGGACCTAATCACTTAGCAGCTCCGGCCTTTGGAGGTTTTGGCTTCATTGCCACTCCATTTTCCTGAAGTGGGACTTAAGTACCATGTGCGATTCCTTCCTCCTAAATGATTGGACGGTAGGCGGGGATCCGAATGATCTCCCCAAAATCTACGGTTCTCCTTTACTTCATAGCTTCGATGTTCAGGGAGTTTGATGTTATAGCATCTCCATCATCCTAGAGTAGAATTTCTCTAAAGTTATCAGTGTAGATCCAACAACTGAGGGGACCCCCAAACATTCTTGATCGACGGTGCACGTTACTTCACCATGGGTAGTTGGATCCTAGTTTAGATGGTAAGATAGGTTCATCTAACCACTAGGGAAACCATTCATTGCCAATAACCAAATCTCTTGGTTACCTTCGACCAATTTAAGGCTAGTAAGGTTGGAAATACTCTGAAGTCCCGGACTTTCAGAGCTCCGAAGCCAAGAGGAATTAGCTCCCTTAGGCTTAGCCTAAGGTTCCTAGATGTTGGTCATATGGGTCCTCCTGAACATATCTCATCCACTCCTCTTCCAAACAAAATAATCCTCCCTTTCAAGGATTGAACCTCGCTATCCTTCCCGAGATTTATCATGAAATGGTTAAGGACTTGGGCATGAAATATCGATCGCACAACAAGGAGTTTGAAAGAGATATACTCTTCAGACGAACAGGGTTAGATTGACATGATATCTCCTATCTCAATCGTCCTACATAGTTATGTCCCAATATGCCTCAAGGGATAAGTTGGGGCATACAAAATCTCAGTCAAAATCATAAGTTCACAAGGAGATGAATGCATACACATATCATGACCATTCCACACAGAAACCATTTATAGATACATATAGATAAACCCATGCATTCATCCATTATTTTAGTTCAATACACAAAGTATGAAAAAATTTATTAGAAGCAAAAGACGTGATGCGACTGCTGAAAGGGGTGTCTGTTTCCACCCAACCATATGCTCAGTCACTCCTAACGTATTGATCTAGACCATGATGCTTTGGGATTGAATCTTTTCTTCCAGCTCAACTAAAGTTAGGGACGAAGGTTACTATCCTTCTCCTGACATAGTAATAGTTAGGGTCGAAGGTTACTCTCCTTCTCCCAGCTCTATCATAGATAGGGACGAAGGTTACTCTTCTTCTCCCAGCTCTATCATAGATAGGGATGAAGGTTGCTCTCCTTCTCCCGACTTAGTCTCTCTTTCCTACAATCATAAATCACTCTATTTTAACAGTTCTTCCTCGAACTTGAGAGCTTAGGCTCTCATCTCTACACACTTCACATGTCTTCCTCTTCCCACCATGCATTATTTTCTTACCTTCCTCAACAATATTGCGTGTGGCCTGAATTCCCAGTCTGTGGTCAGGTATGGAAGCCTTACATATGGATTCTCTTCTCATCCCCTCATTAACTCTTGAGGAGGTCTTCCCACCTACTGGCCTGAATGTAATTCATTCCTGGGTCAGAGGTATGTTCTGATCCTGAGCAATTAAATACAACAAAGTACTGGTTTGGTGGGGTTTATCTCAACCATTCTAGGTTCCCCTCACCTTCTCTTTCATAGAATTCATGGTCTCTCTTAGCACACCCCCCTTCCAGCAGTCATGTAACACTTATCCATTTTCTAGTAAATAAAAAAATTTACATTCATTGACCTTTTTTACAAAGGTCCATCAAATCAAACATTCACACATATTTAGTTTTCCATAGTCTCTTAGCCCATATAGTTATATTTACAAACTGGAGGAAACAAGGGTGTTACAGTGACACACTTGGACATATAAGTTCTAGGTCAAACAACTCCTTCAGTTGCATGTTAGGCTCCTGTAACTCAGGGTTCGAAATTTGATAAGGCGTTCTCGCTATTGGTTCTATTCTAAGTTCTGAGTCGATTTTAAACTCCAACTCTCTTGCGAGCGACACTTTGGGTATGTTTCTTGAGACACGTCATCGGTACTCGTGCCACGGGAAGGACCTTCAAATACTTATGTCACGCCCTTGTCGTTCAATGCCCAAATTGCATATATCTTGCCTCCCTCTGCATGCTCTTCTGTAGTTGTAGGGAAGAAATGAACCTTCGGGATACTTCTTGTTTTCTTCCTATAATCACGCTTCTCCTTCCCTCATTGTCGGTCCAACTCAACCGCTTCTTCTTACTATTGAGTATCGCATCGTGCGATTCCAACCAATCCCTACTAAACACGTCGTCATAAGGTATTAAGATAGTGACATAGGTTGGACTTCATTATACATTTTCCCCAGGTTGAGAGACAGTTCATACCCCTTCCTATAACCCTCTGATTGGCACCTGAAGCCATTTCGATGAATCTAAACTCATCAAGTCGAAAGCCTTTACTTAAATCGCTTCAGCACGGTACTAGAAATAGATCTCTCTCTAGCACTGGGATCTAAAAAATACTAAAAATCTTGTTGGTGATAGTACCTGACACCTTGAGCATAGTGGACTAGTGCTCGGCCTAGTGATTATTCATTGCTGCAAGAATTCAATGGGGCTTTCCCCAATCTCCAACTGTAGTGGGTCATGTTGATCCAGTCGCTCTAGTTCTCTCAACTAGATAATCCTACTGGTAATGTGGCTCTTCACATGTCCAACACCCGTCTCTGGTCCAGTACTTTTGGCCTGGAAGTAGAAGCGGTTGGCCTAGAAACCTAAGATCTTGGTCAATTTTGCTAACACGCCTAACTACGGCTATTGGCGGTGGTCCCCTGTAGGGGTCTTCTGTTGAAGAACCCGTAGTCATGGTGTTGTGAACAAGGTTTATATAGACGTATCTTGATACCAAGATATCTTGTTTGGTTGGCATCTGATGTTGTTGTGCACATATGTTGTCAGTCCAGATGGTCTTGCAGGATCCCTGCCCTGACTCCCGCTGTCAATTATTCCTTATCTAAGAGGCCTACTGGACTACATCATGCAATGTCTAAGGCATTTAGATCCTTGCCTTCACACGATAGTTGGAGTTAAGGATGACACGAACTTGCTTACCTCTAGCTTCTCTGTGTTCATATGTGGAGCATACTGGAGTAGCTCCATAGCTCCATCAATCCGACACTATATGACCATCCTGTCATAAGGCATTGGACTCATCGAGTTGGAGCTCAATGAGTTCCTCTGACATTTACTTTTCCCAGAACCGTTACACTAACCGTTATCATAACACGGCTTTGACGACCATGTTTTAACTGAGGTAGGAGCATCTTCCACCATAGAAGAGAGCTCCCCTTAGCTGGAGACCACAATACAGACCTTTGTGTTGGAGGTCATAACCGCGAAGCACATCGCGTAGCTCTCTAGCTATGCCTCGATAGTTGGGTCGTTCGTGGCACTCGTGAACACGTTAAATTAATATTCTAGAGTTCCCCGTGAATGCTACCTGCACTAGCTGGGGTGTGTTGTGAACCCTCATGGGTACAAGTGCCTTGGCCTTATCTCAGTACAAACGGTTATTCAAGGCCTCTAACATTTCCCTGGAAGGACCTTGTCAGACCCAAGGCATCCCGCGTGACAATCCACTCGTTCTCAAGACTTGTTATTGTCCTTGGGGGTTTGACCCCTCTAGCATGGGTGCTACTAGAGGTGTTGTGCCTCCTACCCTGGTACCATGACGTGAATTTATGCGGCGTCCTCTAGCCATGATTATCGCATGGACAGGTTAATATTTCAATGAAAAGTGTATTAATCAAGGGCTTAATTCAGTGGCAGGTGTGGCAATCCACAGTCGCAGGTTTGAACCATATCTGATACCATATCTAAGGGCCCCATCGATATGACAACCAAACGATGTACAATAGGAAAAAAAAAATTCCTTTAAAGTTGTGCTAGGAAAATTTAAAAATCATAAGAGCTAGTCAACATCCTGGACACATCAATCACAAAATTTAGTGAAACAATAATAATGCATTAATAATCCAAAAGGACACATGGCCGACATATCATCACCATGAATCAAGACACGCACATCAATGTATTAACATATTAATTACATCAACCCAACACCGTTGCATTCTACCATTAATAATGACACAATACAATACAATCTTAAACCTTCAACGCATCCCATAAGGACCATCAATTCTAATTCACAATTAAACACGGCGCATGGGTAACCATCATCGTTATCAATCATACATCAACATGAAATATCCATTGTGCGTGAGAGTAATAATTCCAGAACATTCTCATGTCAACTTAAGCAATGGCGCAAGATTTAACGTCAATTAAATTCATTGAGTGAGTAAATCAGTCACCTAAATTCAACACAATTATCATTAAATCTGAGGTGCAATGAAGAATGGCAAAGCAATCACATGCCACTAAATTAAGGCACGCACGTCAATATTATTACTTGACCAGTCATGCATCATTAAAAATCATGGCGCAAGTGAGCTAACAACTTAATCATTCAACATTCATATAACGACACAAGGAAAGACACAATGTAATCAACTATGTCTTATTTTCAAGGTCCAAGCCATTTAATAAATCATTCATAAGTCAACTTTCTTTAACCACACAAGAATAAACAATTGTAAACAACATGCATCCACAAGATCCATAGCACAAGAGTGCTCATTCATTTTTTCATTGCGCAAAGAGTATCTAATCACACAACGAGTCATGCCTTATTAATCCTAAATCAAGGCGCAAGTATTTTAATCGAAGACTGGTCATCAATCCCCTAGGAAGGTTCCAACTTCCTGAAGTGAAGCATGAGGAGGTTAAACTCGCTTACCACGAGATTTAAATCTCCATGCGAAAACGTGAGGGTTTAACCATTAAATTAAACTTTTTAAGGTGTGAGACATCTTTTAGTAATTAGAAGGTCAATAATTTTAGTTGGATGTATCCATTCAATGACCTAAGGATAATCCACAAATTAAGTGATTAAGGTAGGGCTCGTACAACTTGCCTATCCTCACACTAGGATTCAGGGAGGTCACCTCAAGACAAGGAGAAGTAGTTTTAATCTAAGGTACAAACATAGATAAGGGCTACAAGGAACTCATATATCCCATACTATAGTAGTGAGGCTTGCATTGAAGACTCTTGTATTGGGTTATCAAGCAGGAATGTTAGCCATTCATAAATGAATGCACCTTACCAAGGTACTTGCTATCAGTTTCCATCCTTACTAATGGTTGAAGACCAACAACTAAAGCCTCCCCTTCCCACATCCTTTAGGTAGCCCCCTTTTTCTTCTAGAAGGAAAAAGGTTAAAATTTAGAAATCCTTAAGCCAAGATTTTAGGAGCAATGTCGCAACGCTTAGTTGGTCCTAGGTTACATAGAGGTTCCAAGCCAAGGAGTATCATAAATCGCATAGAAAAAGGGGCGCGGGATACTACTCATTAAGGGGATCTATAATTCATAAAATGAAATAAAAAAAGGGAAGGAACCAACGAATAACAAACCTAACTCTGTGAATCCGGCTAAGCATCTTGGTTAATGGAGAGAAATCCTACGCTTGTAATCCGAAGGAGAAGGGACGACATTCCAGGTAAGCCCGCATGCGGTCAGCAAGGTTCATGCTGTTAAGGAAGAATGGAAAATCCAGAGGGGAGACAGTCTATTACAGGATAGAAGGAGAAAGTGTGGGCGGTTCTGGCGACATTCTAGTGTCGGGGTTGAAGGACGTTTGGTTTTTCACTAGGGCAAGGGCCCTCACGAAATCGAGGAGAAAAATTCGCTTTTAAAAACTGAGCAGACAAATGGCAGAATATTTGTCCAGCGAGGTGAGAGGAGGATAGAATACGAACGGGTTAGAAGAATATGAGCGCAGAACCAAAGAATCAGGATCACTAAAGAGTCGGTTGCAGAGGCCTTCCAGCTCGTTTTCATCTGAAATCTCAAGCAAAGGTCTCAGTCATTCAGCGCCACGGGAGGAGGGTTCGTCGAATCTGGAGGGGGCGTTCTTCCTCACAGGGTTCGAGCAAGATGTTGCGTCCATAACGCCCAAGTCTGAGGGCGACATGGTTTCGAAGGAAGGGGTCTCGTTTCTCACCCAACGATAAATTTCATGCAGCAACGCCCCAAGGGCCGAACCTGCATCTGGGAGGATAGACGGGCGCATGGGAATTTAGTGCCCAGCAGAACAAATTTATGGGATTACGTAATTGTAATTCAAATTCAAATAAATTAAAATAACAGAAGGCATCAACACAGAGGGATGGCATTACTTGTATAATATGTCAGTTCACATTACTTGCAGGAATTGAATCGGGATGAAGAGGATATCTTGATGTTGGGAAACTCCAGCTTCTCTCAATGTCGGTTTTATCGCGAGGATGAATACGAGCTTAAATGTCTTTTGATACAATACTTGTATATAGAGCTAATTTATACACAGTTGATCCGAAAACCTTGTAGAAGAAATGAAAACACAGTTTCATCTAAAAGTAAACCGATGGTGATTTTGTTTTGCCTTCCGCTGCAAACCCCAAGGAATGTACTATGAAAATTAGATACTAACCAACTCACATTAAAAGGATTGGAAGGATTTGTTCAAAGGTACTTCGAAAAATAGCTGACAACGATTTTTTGGGACCGACTCCATCCTTGACGTTCCGTGTAATATTTTGCTACATAAATAAGTGGTATTACAGTAAGAATAAACGTAGGTTTTCGCCGCATCGTAGGGGCAAAGTAAAAGCCAAAAAAGGGGAAACGCAGGGCTGTGTGAATTCTGTGCAACCAAGCATAACGCCTGGATGGAATTGAAGCACGACTAGAAAATAAATGCAAGAAGAACCCTCTAGAGGCGCAGGGAAACAACAAAACTGGTTATAGACATATTTAACCACTCTCTATAATAAAACCAATAGGCATAGACAAAAGGTGCATAGTAAAATCAATGGAATTTTTAAGAGATTTCAAAGGTGGAAGAAATCTAACTAGGCAAGGGTAGGAAACAAAATAAAGGAGCCAAGAACCGATAAAATTACACCGAGAGATCGAGAAAACTGTTACCACTTTCCATCTAAATTTAAATCCACATACAAAATTAAACTATTTACAATTGCGAAATTTAGACATGTGTAGCTTAAGCGAAGGAGAAGGTTCTGATGCTACTGTCTCGTGCTCGCGCTCTGTTCATCTCCTACTTTTCAACCACTGAGACCTCACTGGTACCTCCCAGCGAATGCTAGGGATACTCTTCTCCCCCCCTGAGCCCACCGAGCCACAAAGTGGCCACGCACACAATTCAGAGAAAGCCAACTCCCAGGTTGCCTCGCAAGGCCGAGCTACCACTCTCTATCTGAGTTGGGTATCCCAACTCCCAGAAGAAAAATCAGTCAAGAGAAATTCCGACAGCGTAACCTTACGCATACGAGTTGTGATCCAATCCCCTCCTCCACCATTTATTTTATAGAGTTTTCTTAGTGACTTCTTTCCAAACGCATATTAAATTCATTTTTATTAATTTATTATTAGAAAAATTATCCCCCGTACACTTGTCCCCCGATCCCTTAGTTGCACCAAAAATTCATTTAATTAATTAATTTAAAATGTTAATTTCTCTTATCCACCTAAAAGAGTTCCTAAAAATGCTCCTCGATGTCCCTTTTTTCCCTTATATTCCCTTAATAACTAACGCATTTCTTAAAGCTTAGTTGAGTTCAAAATTAAAAAGTTCTCTAGACTAGATTCCCTTCTATGTTCCACATTTCTTTTGTATTTAAGTTTCCCCTTTTTGGTCTAAGTTCTAAATTAGTAGGTTTTGTACTTAGCCAACAATTAATCTTTTAAATAATTTAATCGTCCATTATTTTATTTTTTTTAATTTAATTTTCACCCCCATTTTCTTCATCACCCCTTTATTACTTGCTTAATTAATTGTTAGTTCTCAAGATCTACTTAGACCTAGCCTTTAAATTCTTTAGGCTCAACAAAAATTGTTTTTAAGGGAAAATTTTATAATTGTTAATCTTTACTCATGCAACATTCATTTTAAGGCTCACCAAGTCCTAAGGAGACATAGTTTTATAAGTACTTAGGTTCATTAACTCACGAGTGTTAAAAATTGCAACATGACCTTCAAGACACACTGCATGCTCCAAGGGTGCCACTCACCTGCATTCATGTTTCATTTACGCGACGTGCGCTTCAAGACACACTACGTGTTCCAAGGGTGCCACTCACCTTTTGATTGATTTTGGTAGACGTCAAACCCTTGGAGTCAATACTCCATCAGGTGACCTTATGGGAGACTAAGGGTCTCTAAGGAATAAGTACCCTGCCTTATTGTGTGCCCTTTAGAATCATCGTAAGCGACTGTCACAGTCTTCCCTCACGACATCGTGAATCTCTCAAACTAGGTAATCATTAACCTATAGTTCGAGCCATGACAAGAGCGTTAGTAGGCTATGGCGTGGCTATTGTCACACCTCTCTCTCAATATATCTGGTTTTCGTGTGTGACCCCTTTACTCCTAATGTGAGTCTAGTTAGAAAGCTATCATGAGCCTGCATCCATCAACGAAACATGTTAACAATCCAAAATCAACATCATAATATACTAGTCATATGTCACATATGTGATATCAAAAAACTTCAAACCATAACAGTCCACTCCCTGACTCGATCTAGAGTCCAATGAGGTCCATCAATACCACCAGCATCCTCAATCGGTCCAGAGTCCTGCACACTCATGAAAAAACCAGTCAATAGCACCTCTCGATAATAATATAATAAAATACATATCATCACATCACAACATCATCAAAATCCATAAGTGAAACATTCAATCATATAATGAACCGGATCACTCGCACACAAGTGTCCTCAAAGAATAAGTCCAATCAAGTGTACGCAAGAGCAAGATGTTACATCTTTGTCCACTTGATTATATTTTGGGCTCTTTTTTGTTGCTATGCTTCGTAACAACATCTTATTAATCTCCTATTGATCTTTCTATGCTTTTTGAATGTTTCATTATCAACTTTGAATATCTGTAATTCCACGATAACATTCCTCATTGTTTGAAATAAGTACTTTCGTGCATGCATAAAATTATATCCTTAGTCCTATTTTATTGAAAAAAAGGAGAACGACTCTGAATTTTCAGTACCTGGTACCATAATTCAAATACAAAAGGGTAAGAATAGGGAAGAGTTTTCTATAAGTAAAGAGAGAATAATAGAATAATATTTTTCTTGCCAACAAGGGCTGAGTCCTTGAGTTTTTTTTGATAAAGTGGATGGATACATTTTGTAAGTTCTGAGCATTAAAGATGTAGCTAGATCTCATTTAAAACATTTGTCTCCACCAAACTATATCCCATATTAAGGAAAACACTCACCCAATAACTTATCGTTATTGTGAGTCTTCTGGTATTTGTAGGGTTAGTAATACCAATTTATTAATACCAATTTCGAGGATTATTAATACCAACTCATTAATGTTATATATATATATATGTTTTCCAATTTTCTTTTGATAGTTTTGTTTGTCATTCCTTTCCTTATTTAGTATTGTAGTCTTTCTAATACGTTGTTTTAAAATTGGTACAATATATGCTTCACGAGAAAAATTAGTTTTCTTATTAATTAATGTAGAAGTTAATTGAATGGTAATTGTTCCTTGTTTAAAGAGTTAGCAAACGATTTTTACTAGACTTTTTTTATATTCGTAGTGAAGTTAAATGGACCTATGTTTTATTATATACTTGAAAAAACTTAAGTGGATACAAGTTTTAATGATGGATCCCATTGTGTTTCGATGAAACCCGCACAAGTCAACCTTTCAAATGCGTCTGCAATGCTCCACTTCATTCACCTTACCCAGGACGACGTAGTTACCAATCGTTGTAAACTTTTAAAAGAAAAATACTAATTCCCTTTTTATATCCTCCATACAGAGTAATGGTTTTTTCAAACGTTTTCTGGTTGTGTTTGTCTTCCCAAAGGAACAATACAAGAAACCTGATTGCTACAATACTTGAGATAAGTCCTGCAATCTTTTTGCTAAGTTGTCAATATTTTTTTTTTTAACATCTTCAAATGAATTCTTTATCCATAATAAAATTCGTATCTATGTAATGCAGGTTGGAATGATCTAGCTATTGTGAAGGATTAGAGTCTAGCCCCAGAAACGTACTGGAGTTTAAATCTCTCGAGTTTAAAGTACTGGAGTAAAGTTATAATTTAACTCTTTGCGGCTTGGAAATAAGTCTCCTTAATATTTAGGGATTTCAATTTATTCTTTCTCGGTCATACCGACATGGTTTGTCTGTATATATCAACAACTTTATATTTATATAAGCATAAATTAAGAAAGAAAACTATTGACAATACTTACAATATTTTCATAAAAGCATAATTTTATTAGTGAAAAGAATAATATTACTAGTGTAGAGAAAGCATAATATTATTAGTATAGAGGGACTATAGCCATCGATAATTCATTGACTTGACTTTACATTAGTTTGTTGTTTGACTACAATTTTTTGCATACCTTCTAATGTTCAATCTCCAAAACTAAAAGCATTATTTTTTATATAATAAAAAAGCCCATATATGTCATGATGTGATTGGATGATAGATTTGAGGTCTTATTTTCACCTTATCTATTCCCAATGAATTATATGTTGCCATATCCAAATTTTTATCATGTACGATACTTTCTTTTATTTGTACTATTCATATTGAAAGGTTTAGATATCCAAACTTTATAGTGATCTATAATTCGTTGACTTTATATTACTTATTTGTTTGGTTACAAATTTTTGCATCATTTCTATTGTTAGAAGTACAAAACTAAAAACATTATTTGTGTATTTATTTATTATAAAAAAACCCATATTATTATTATTATTATTTTTTATGAAATGTTTACATACCAAAGGTTTAGATCATTGACACATTTTTTGAGGTGCTTGAATAGGCCAGAGAGATTAAATGTTTACATGGAACGAGGTCCTGAAACATGCCTGACACCTGACAACCTTAAATTTTTATCTAAATAGGCTTCTCAGAGTACATTTTTCCTCGAAATTTTCCATACAATGTTGCAGTGAATTTGGACAATATTGTTGTCCACCACGAGTTGAATAGGCATTGTATGTTTCATACTTCTTCTAGGCTTATAATGCAATTTCATCATCGTTGAAGCTACATACATTGTTAATGGTTCGATGGGTGCTTCTTCTTCGTTGTTTCGTCAGTTGTTGCTTGTTGTTGTTTGGTTGACAATTCGACGTGCGCTTTCGCCTTTCATTGTTTCAGAGTAAGTTTCCATGCCATAATTTCATTTTATATTCCTTCTTTATTGTTCAGTGTTTGTAGTTTGTAAGTAAGAATGTTTGTTTATTTCTACTTGCATGCTTGTCATATGTTTTCTGGTTCCTTCTGTGCTTCGGTTGTAGTTTGGTAATCGTTGGAGATACATATGTTGTTTATTGGTTCGATGGTTGTTGCTTGTTCATTGCTTCGTTGCTTTGTCGGTTGCTGGTTGTTGTTGTTTGGATCAAATTTACGAGTTTGGGGCCCTGGTACCACAATTGGGCATGTTCGTACTTTCTCGCTGGGGTCGTGTGCCGACAGTTGGAGCTATTTGTTTTTTTTTGTTTTGTTTTTTTTTATTTGGGCACCTTACTGTGTTCAGGCTCTGCACCCATGAGTGGACCTACGGTTGTGTTATTTTTTTTGTCTGCTGAAGTTGAGATCTCGTGCATGTTCCGTGTGGGCCTATTCTGCTGTAAGTGTTTTCTCATACTTTAGTGTTGACATGATAGAAAATAGTGGCATAAGAAATAATTGGACAACTTCATGTGCAATTTCAATGTCATTTATTTGTTTGTTATAATACAACATGTGCAAACCCCAATTATTAACCATATTTTGTGGAATGTGCCTATATCACAATACATATTCTTTATCCTCTACATAGACTGGTGTGACCACGATACAATTTTTTTTGTACTTGAGATATGATATGTACACCAAAGATACTGCAAAATTATATTTCTATATCTAGAAGCATATCTGGAAACTTTTCCACAAAAAATCAAAATCATTTAACTATGGCCATGCAATTTCTTAATATTTTGTGCTTTGTAATATATTTTGGCGAGGGAAAAACTTTATATATTTACAACCATGGATGGAGAAAAACAAAGGTTCATATTTTTGACTATCTTTTATTCTATTCGTTGATTCTCATTTACTGTATGTACATATTACTTGTTCTCTGGTGCATACTAGCTTCCATTCATTTTCATTGTATTTTGTGTGTTCCCACATTCAAACAAACATAATAGTTGGAGAAAATGATGGAGTCTTGACTATAGCGGTGGAAGAGGAGATACAAAGGTACATGCTTGAACTATTGTTTCATATTCCATACTTTTGTATTTCATTTATTGTCTTTATATGTGTTCACCTTGTTTATTGTATGTAGATATTTATAATAACTTAACTTCCTTCATGTCCATTGTATATTTCCTGCATTTCTACATTTAAACAAATAGAATGGCTGGAGAGGACGATGGACTCTTTGGTGCGAATTTAGGCGAGGAGTTACATAGGTGCATACCTGTACTCTTATTTAATATTCCAGTGTTGAGTATTTCATTTATTGTCTGTGTATTTCTTCTACTTGTTCTACTACTTTGCACCTTCTTTACTGTATGTATATACTACGTATCTTTCTGCTTATTCTCATATGAATAGTATTCTCTTTGTTGTTACATTGAAATAAATAGAACTATATTTCTTTATTTTACATGTATTTCTTCATACTAGCTTACCTTCATGTCCATTGTATATTCGGCGTTGCTACCTTGGAAGAAACAGATTGGTTGAACATAAAGATGAATTCTTGTATGCAACAACAGAGGGGTCGATCATGGTGCAATCTTCGAAAAGGTATAACAACTGTGCTAGTAAATTAAATATACAAAGCGGGTGGGGGCCTATAATATTGGACTAGAAAACCATGATTTGACATCAATGGGCCTTTGTACCCTCCCCATTTCTACTTTTTCCATTTTCTATTATCCCTTTTGTTTTCTAATTTCTCTTCTTAGTCGTCTTTCCAAAAATTCCTTGGTACACGGGTTGGAGGGATCACAAATTACATTTATGTTCACGCTTTTACCTTATTCCATACTTGTCGATTGCGGGTGCCGGGTTGGCGGGTTCAAGATTGCGCCTCTAGCTTCCGAGGTTCCGTGATATATAAATTGGTCGTCGTGATCCACCATTACGCCCTATTTATTGTTACACATTTTTCAATAAAAATATATGAGGAATACAATTAGACCCTTAGGTCGTCATGTTTCCTAAGTATCCCTTGACACCCTATTTCGTATTCTATCTCTTTCCACCCTGCATGTCACATTAAGAAAAATTATGGACAACATATAATGCATATGCTTGTTTAGTCCTTTTGATGTTCATCTACACATGCTTGCATTAAAAAAAGTTGGACTGGTGACATGGCCATGAGCATTCAGTCATCCCAGACATCAGCAGATCGACAAGGCCAAAGGTAAAGATGCATACATTCTGTTCCCAGTATGTTTACCAAACAAATATCCTTAG
This sequence comes from Picea engelmannii, assembly GCA_009831015.1. Lineage (NCBI taxonomy): Eukaryota > Viridiplantae > Streptophyta > Pinopsida > Pinales > Pinaceae > Picea > Picea engelmannii. The sequence goes on from ML796395.1 coordinate 54,854, forward strand.
CTATTTATTCATCTATGGAATGGTGAATATGTTGATGTCATATGAAATACATATTTTGTAGTTCACAAGAAGTATCAACAAGTACAACCGAGACACCGAACATAACGCATGTTCTGCAGACTAAGAGGTTTGGTTGCGAAACTCTCGTTCCATAGTTCATCTAAGTTGTGCATCTACTTGTAATTTTCTGCCAGGAAAAATAAAAAATAAAATGCACACTACCATTCACTTTACTTTTCTTGTTCAAAAATTGTCACTGGGTCTAAACTTGTAACACCCAAAATACTATCAATAGAGGGCTTGAACAACTGCCGAACTGGAAAAGTTTTCATCAAGGACATAATGGTCGTCTATATTACCTACCTGGACAAGGAAAAAAAAAGTAGATCCATTATACGTGCTGACATGACAGACAAGGAGGCCATGATGACAGTCACACTGACTATTCCTACACAACTTGTCCAAAAATATGCATAAACGATATTGCCAGGTAATGGGATATCCATTACAAATTTTAATATATTGCCCAAAATAGTATATGACCATGGTGATTGTGATCGGATTATTTCCCTCAACAAAACAAGTATTGTGGAAAAAAATCATGTTATTTGTTCAGAATATCGTTTCGTCCCAGATACAACTATGAGCCAATTTGCACATAACAACGACATTTACCCAATAAGAACCATTGGTGCAACTGTCACACTAGAAAGAAAACTTGGCTTGCAACACATTCTCCATATAAAAGATGGAGAGTCAGTCAACGATAAGGAAATGGTACTGTTCTCCATATCCAGTTTTGTCCTTTACTTTCACATGTCCATGTATCTCGGTTAAGTTACACAAATATTGCATTGTTCCATGTTGCAGCTACAATTGTTCGATACTTATTTAAACTTGTTTTTCTCAATGGAAGAACAATTGCATAAAGGGCAATTTCCACTTATGCTCTTCAAAAATATAACAAAGAAAGGGATGTTAGAGAAATGATCTTTCGCACAACCCAAGAAACATTTGTAACATAATTGTGAGTAGACATAGTACAGGATCTAAAGAAACTAACTAGCTCTACAATTTTTGTGTGTATACATATATAGATTCATCCTCACTTTGCTCATACAAATAGCCTTCACAAAATTTCTGGTTTTTTTTTTCTTCGGGGCGGGGGGGGGGGNGGGCGCGGGGGGGGTGCAGTTGTATATTATATTGTTCAATATATTAATTGCTATGGTTATGTTTCCAGGTTGAAGGTGTTTTGGTTGCAACGAATGTGTACTCAACCCCCTTTGATCATGTATGTGTGAAATGCAACTATCCTACTTCTTCTGTGATAAGTGATGATACGATTGATTGTCTGCGATGCAGTGAAAAATGTCCATACATATATGGAAATTTCCTCAATGCTTCCATACGAACCGTGGGAAACACAACTGTGCAATGTAAACTTAGAAATCCTATGTTACAAGATGTGCTTCCTGGGTTAGAAAAATTGTTTTATGAAGCATACCTATAGAAAAAGCCAAGCAATGTCTACATGCTGCACGACTTTTAGATACATAGAAAGTTTACCTTAAATGAGGAAAATACAATATTCCATATCGGTTGAAAAAAAAAATCATATCAAACTTTGGCAGGAAACGAAAATATCTCATGTGTCTCTGTAATATTTCTTCAACACCCAGATGAATGTTCGTCAGACTCGAGTACTCGAGAATCTAATTACAAATGCAATTGATGTTCTTATTTTGATGCTTTTTTTCATTTGCTAGTAAGAACTTTGCATATTTGTTTCAGTGTGCAAATAAAAAAAAAAAGTAGCTGGTTGTGGCTTTGATGGAGGAGCCTACACGTTTTTTTAGTGCCCATTATATAGCCATGACAGGATTTTATCGATGCCCTATTTGAAAAAAAAAAGGACTCAGCATGGATTGAAACATCAGCTTGAGATTTTTAGATATAACTATAGAGGTTGCACGTGCATAAGATTGTTCAGTCTAGAAATGGGGAGCATGAGAGAAAACCCCATAAAAAGTATCCAACTGTAAACAACTCGGTCTGATACTTTGAATCGTCGAAACAAATTTCTCATCTGGGCAGAATCATTAGGAATTTCCAATAATATTGGAAATTTGGCATTGTTAAAATTGGTAGTGATAGACCATGGCACTATCAAAAGAAAATGTCGATAGTGATCTTGCTTAATGGTAAAATAGTAATCAACAACTTTCTTGTTCCCCATTTTGAGATCTGATTATAGCTAGCGTGCAGTGGCGAAGCTCCGTTGGTTTTGTGCTATCTTGTGTTTTGTTGATTTTGTGCTATCTTGTGTTTGGAATAATTTTGTTAATATCCCATGGCCTCGATTATTTTCTCATGAGAATGTGTACCATATGTAAGACAAAACCAATGCCAGGATGTGTTTTTTTTTATATATCAAATTGTTTGATGCAAAGGTGGATGTGTGTTTCTCTATGAAACCTTGTGGGATCTTGCTTTAGGCCTGTTTTGTGTTTACTTCGTTCTTGTTTGTATGCTTCGTTTTGAAAAATTAATAATACCCGAAAATTGCCATCCCCTTCACTTCCCAGTTTCATATGGAACACAATTTTTGGATCGTGGGTTCCCGGATAGGTGGGTTCAACATTGGGTTTCCATCGCTCCGTCGCCTAAAACCAACACTCAGACTTCCACGATCTACAAATTAGCAAATAAATTCCCCTTTATCTTGTTTTTAGCACTTTTCCTTGATCAATGAACCTAGCAAAATTAATCTCCTAGAATAATTTGAAATAAAAGCGTATATACTATGCGAAGTCCAATGGAACTATCATATCAATGAGAGGGCATTGAAATTCAATTTTGTCATTGTTATATCAATTCAATGAGAGGACATCCCAAAATTGAGTTCCTTGTAACTTTTCGAGGCTTCTCTTATACAAACAGATTCTGGAAACTATAAGTATGGCTTGCTATATCTATTTCTTGATTAAAGAACCTGTCCACATGTTTAATGCACTTCATAGTTACTATTAAGAGCATCAATGGGGATTTCTTACACCAATTCCTGCTTCTGAAAATTGACATTCCCCTTTTTTTTCATTTTCTTTTCATTTCTCGTTACTTGCTCCTTCTTTTGGAAGTTGGTTGATTCACATTTTCAGATTTCCGCTTACTTTTGTATCGCCAACGCGACCGATCGCTTCCCCATTTCATATTGAACAAACTTTTTGGATCGTGGGTTCCCTAATAGGTGGGTTACCGGACAGGTGGGTTCAACATTACGTTTCCATTCTTCTGCCTCTTGCAAACAACACCTAGAATTCCACGATCTACAAATTAACAAACAAAATCCCCTTTATATTGTTTTTAGCACTTTCCCTTGATCGATGAACTTAGCAAAATCAATTCCATGGAATGATTTGAAATAAAAGAATATATATTATGCGAAGTCTAACGGAACTATCAAATGAATGAGAGGACATTAAAATTCAGATTCATCATTGTTATATTTGCGGTGAAGCTAACAGTACAAAAGATTTACTTAAACATCCCAAAATTGATTTTCTTGTAACTTTTTTACGCTTCTCTTATACAAATAGATTGTGGAAACTATAAACATTGTTTTCTCTATTTATTCCTTGATTGAAGAACATGTTAACATGTTTAATGCGCTTCATAGTTAATGTTAATATCATTAATGGAGCTTTCTTACAACAATTCCCGCTTTCAAAAATTTCCATCCCCTTTCTTTTTTCCCTCTGCTTTCCCTTTCTGGCTACTTACTCATTTTTTTGAACTTGTTACTTACTCCTTTTTTCAGAATTGGGCGTATTCACATTTTCAAATTTCCACTTACTTTTATATCACCTACCCGGTCGACTGCTTCCCCATTTCATATTGAACAAACATTTTGGATCGCGGGTTCCTGAATAGGCGGGTTACTGGATAGGCAGGTTCAACATTGCGTTTCCATTGTTCTGCCACTTGCAAACAACACCCAGACTTCTGTGATCTACAAATTATCAAACAAATTCCCCTTTATCTCGTTTTTAGCACTTTTCTTTGATCGATGAACTTAGCAAAATTAATTCCCTGGAATAATTTGAAATAAAAGAATATATACTATGTGAAGTCTAATTGAACTATCATATGAATGAGAGGACATTAAAGTTCAAATTCGTCATTGTTATATTTGAGGTAAAGCTAACAGTACAAAAGATTTACTTAAACATCGCTCGTTGTATCTATTTCTTGATTGAAGAACCTGTTAACATGTTTAATGCACTTCATAGTTACTATTAAGACCATTAATGGGGATTTCTTACACCAATTTCCCCTTCTAAAAATTTCCATTCCCTTTCTTTTTGCCCTCTCCTTTCCCTTTCTGCTTACTTACTCATTTTTTGGAAAATGTCTATTTGCAGGAGTTGGAGGATTCACGTCTTCAGATTTCCATTGTTACTTTTATATCACTAGCCCGACCGACCGCTTCCTCGTTTCATATTGAACAAACTATTTGAATCACGGGTTCCCGGGTAGGCGGGTTCAACATTGCGTTTCCATTGTTCCACCGCTTAGAAACAACACCCGGAGTTCCACAATCTACAAATTATCAAACAAGTTCCCCTTTATCTCGTTTTCTTTCTCTTTCCATTTACTTGGTTGTTTTTTCGAATGTGTCCTTTTTTCGAATGTCTCATGCTTTTATATACATCACCCGAAGTTCTACAATATACAAAGTTCTTTCTCAACATTGCACTTCCACTGTTACCCTATGTACAAACAACACACAAAATTCTCCGATATACAAATTGATGGCCGAAATTTGCCATTATGACATACAATCCATCAACCCCTCATGTCTCTTGGCTATATCTTGTGACCCTTTTTTTTTTTTGTAACCCACCCGATCGCTTTCCATACTTGGGGATTTTCTTGGAATTTGTTTCATGGGTTGGTGGGTGGACAAAATGCACAATACTTAGTCACTCTTCGCCATCCCCACTACCTTTGTACTTCTTTCTAGATATGCAATTATTAATCTTTAATGCTAGTAGTTCATCGTGCAGGAACCATTAGGATTGTCATTAATGTCTGGAAGGCCAGAGAAGATTTGTCATTAATACGAATTAAACCAATATTTGTGGAGAAGATTGTTATCCTTTCCAAGTATTCATTTCAAAAATGATGCAATTTCTTTCATGCGTCTACCGATTGACGCCTTTAAGAAATCTCTAATTCGTAATCGCTCTTCTCCATCACAAACACCTTCACACTTTTTTCTAAATCTGAATTTAGTAAGATTTAATGGTAATAACTCATTACACAAGAACCCTGGATATTGTCATTGATCAATGAAAGGATCGAGGATATTTTCCATTGATATGCATTAAACCGATATTTGTGGAGGGTTATATTATCCCTCCCCAATTTTCATTTCAAACATCCTCTAGGAAAACCAAAAATTCTCGTTAACTTATGGCAGAAGTTTTGTCGAGATACAGTAAACACCTTTGGGCATGATGTCCAGAGATTCTAGTATTATAGGGCACATTCTTACTATTCATCTCCCTTTGCCCAGGAGAAAAACAGGTGATGGTTCGTTGGTGCACTGAGAGATATATTTCAAGACAAAGAATTCCAAGGCAAACCGACCTGCTCGGAGAACCTATCCAATTACATTGATGGCTGGCGTAGAGGTTGATGTGATGGATTCCAAGCTAGAAGAAGATGATATGATGCACGATGATACAACAATGGATGATGACAATGAAGAGACTGTTCCCACTCCTGCACCAAAATTTAAATCAACCATAACAGGTGGTACTTCTCAGCTTGGTGATTGAGGTCCTCACAACAACAAAAGAAGGATTTTCAGAAAAGAAATTGACGCTGACTACAATAGCCACTTTGCAGCTCGAAAGTAGGAATTCCAGACGTCCAAATTAGTCCATCCTGGGAGAAAGTCCTTCACTGTAAGGACATGATCTATTGATTCTCCCACATATATATTTCAATTCAAAAAACTATTCAATTGCGGGACCACTGTCCTGTTCTCTGGATATACAATCAACATCTTCGAGAATGAGGACCGAAACTCCCACTAGTGCAAGGCATATTCCTACTAGTCATCTCTTTCCACCGAGAATGAACTAATTTGGGCCTCTAGAATTGCACGTGCAACCTATGACCCTGAAGTTTTCGACTGTGGAGAGGCAGTTTATTGGTGTGTCCTAACTTTCAGTTAAGGGCTATTTTGTTTTCCCTGCAACGTTTTTCGTATTCTTCCTTAGGGGAATATTCTGAGAACAATCAATTTTACCACAGGATGATCCATCGAGGAGAAGATTGAAAGTGTTTCCTAAAAAGAAAAGCATGGTAATCAGTTTTGTATGCATATTGAAGAGCATCTCGATGACTCCTAGATGTTGCAGATCCTGTGCCCATGTTTATGGAAGATATGTTCAATGTTTTGGCCCAAAGAACTCGGTTCAATTTCTAAGAATAGATATGCAGTGCTCAATATTCTTTTTAGTTTTAATGGATTTACTATTAAAAAAAATTCTTTGGAGTCTTGGTTACTGCTTCTTTTCTGGATTTAACACCTCTTCTCATTGGCATGGTTCGGTGGTCTCATAGTTCTTTGATATTATATTTTCTTAGGTAATTTTTTCTAAAATGGAACATCTAAGAATTATGTGAAAATGCACAGTGTCGATCCATTAGGATTTTATGGAAAAAAAAATGAATTTTAGACAGTTTCAAACCAATGTTCAATTATATTTGTAATGCAGATAGAGCATGGCAATACCAAATCACAATGTTGCAGGAAGATCGTGATTCTTGTTTCTAGACAACCGGAAATATATATTTGCATGGGTTGGAAGACTCATGCCTTCATACTTTCACTCGTGCTTTTATATCGCGACTCTGACCGACCACTTCCCCATTCCATACCTAGCCACATTTCTGATAGCATATTCCCAGGAAGGCCCATTCTAGATTGCACTTCCATTGTTTCGTGACCTCCAAAGAGCACCCATACTTCTACGATATACAAATTTACAACGAGACTCTCACATCTTACCCTTTGTCCCATTAGACAATTTTCCCTCAAAATTTTTGAGAGATCCAATTTGATCGTCGGGTCTTCACGTCTACAATTCTTCCTGGATTCCTGGATCTTCTTGTGCTCCCACTGTAATCATTGTACATGATTAGTTTTGACCTGAGCACTTTCTAGCCAAATCACTCTTGATTTCTTTTGCATTTATAGTTCCAAACGAAGTTGATATTAACCTTCAACTTTCATAACATTATAATGATTTAAGAATAAGTTATATATATAAACATATATTATTATTATATAAACATATATTATTAATATATATAGCATATATAAACATATTGTTAATATATGTTAATATACATGTTAATATATATATATATATATATATATATATATATAAGTTACATATATATGAAGAACTATTGTCATCCCATTTTGAAGCATGTCTGTCTGCTTTCCATACTTCGCCATTTGTCTAAATCTCATTCATTGATCATCGGGTTGGCCGGTTCAAGAAATATCAAATTTCCATATTGTTGATTCCCGTGCCCACCACCTTTGCACTTCTTTCAAGTATGAAATAACTAAAGTTTAATGTTGGAATATTCATAAACATATAGAAAATATCTTTCCAGGAAATGGAATATCTATTAGAGATTTTAATATATTTTCCCTTCCTTTCCCTCTTCTATACTTAACAAAATTCCCGTTTGTTTTCCCCCTTTACTTTCTCTTTCTGGCTATTTAGCCGTTTTTCCGAAAATGTATACCTGTGTGGGTTTGTGGTCTCACAGGTTCACATTTTCACTCATTATTTTATATCCCAACTCCGACCAATCTCTTTCTATTCCATACCTAGCAACTTTTCAGATCATGGATTTTCAGGTAGTCGCGCTCTACATTGAACTTCCATTGTTTCGTGACCTACAAACAACACCCAAAATTTCGCGATATACAAACTCACTTTCAGACACCCACATCATACCCTCTTCCGTGATACACAGTTTGCACTCAAAATTCTTTCGTGATACACAAATTTTAATATATTAGCCCTTCCTTTCCGTCTTTTATACTTACGCAAATTCTCGTTTGTTTTTCCCCTTTACTTTCTCTTTCTGGTTATTTATCTGTTTTTCCAAAAATGTTTTCACTCATGATTTTATATCCCGAATCTGATTGATCACTTCCCATTCCATACCTAACAACCTTTCAAATCATGTATTTCCAGGTAGGCACGCTCTACATTGCACTTCTATTGTTCTGTGACCTGCAAACAACTTCAAAACTTCTGCGATACACAAATTCATTGTTGGAATCCTACATCATACCCTCTTTCATGATACATAATTTGCACCCAAAAGTTCTGAGACCTACAATTTGACCTTCGGGTCCTCACATCTCCTGGCCATTTCTTGGAATCTATTTTGCGCCTCCAATTCCTGGTTGTTGTTTTCTGTGCCTGTCACCTTCGCACTTTTTTCCAACTATGCAATAGCTAAGATTTAATCCTAATAGCTCACCATGCCTCAGGAAACAATCATAGTAACTGTCCAAATACAATTTGTCCAAAAACATGCAGAGAATATCCTGTCAAGCAATGGGATATTTATTACAAATATCAATATAATAGGTATAATTTGAATATTGTTTCCCTATTGCATACATTTTTTTCTCTTGCGGGTTCCTGGACAGGAGGAATGCACTTCCACTATTCCTTGACCTGCAAACAACACCCTGGCTTCCGCGATGTACAAATTCACTTCTAAATTCCCAAATCATCCCCTCTTCCGTGTTACACATTTTTCACTCAAAAGTTGTGATACATACAATTTGACCATAAGGGCCTCATGTCTCCTCGAGAACCCTTGTCACCCTATTCTGAAGACCGCCTGACCTCTTTCCACACTTTTCCATTTCTTGGAATCTCTTTCACGGATCGTTGGGTTGGCGGGTTCATACAATTTCCAATTCCTAGTCACTTTTTCCGGTACCCGCGAACTTCACACTTCTTTCCAAGTATATGCGATAAGTTTACATAAATGATCTTTCTAGGAAATGGGATATCTATTACAAATTTGAATATGTTAGCCATTCTTTTACCTTTTCTATACTTAACCAAATTCCCGTTTCTCTTTTCCCTCATGGCTTCACATTTGCACTCGTTCTTTTATATCATGAATCTGACCGACCGCTTCCCCATTCCATATCTAGCCACATTTCCGATCGCAGATTCCTAGGGAGGTGGGCTCTAGGGTACACTTCCATTGTTCTGTGACCTCCAAAGAGCTCCCAAACTTCCACAATATACAAATTTACAACCGGATTGTCACATCATACCCCTTTCCCCGTTACACAGTTTGCATTGAGAAGTTTTGATAGCTACAATTTGACCATCGGGTCCTCACATCTTCTGTCGAACTATTGTCACCCCATTTTTGAAGCATGTCCGTCTTCTTTTCATACATCTCCATTTTTTTGAATCTCTTTCGTGGATCGTCGAGTTGGCAGGTTCATGGAATATTCAATTCCTAATCGTTGTTTGTTGTGCCCGCCCCCTTCGCACTTCTTTCCAACCAAGTCCGATCAACCGTTTCCCTATTCCATACTTGCCCACTTTTTTGATTGCAAATTCCTAGACAAGTGGACTAAATATTGCCCTTCTATTGTTCTGCAACATGCAAACAACACCCGCAATTCCGCAAATATACAAACCAGCCGCTGGACCGCCCCACCATACATTCTTCCCTTTTATGCATTTTGCAGTAAAAAAATCCAATACATAAAATTTGAACGTCAACCTTCACCTCTACTAACAATCCCCTTTAACCCTATTTTGAAATTAGTCCGACTGCTTTTCATACTTGGCCATACCTTGCTTGCACTCTTCACTTTTACGCATTTTAAAGTTAAACTTTTCGACACATACAATTTGACCGTTGGCCCTCACCTCTGCTGATAATCCCCTCTAATCCTATTTTGAAACTTGTGTGATCGCTTTTCAAACTTGGCCATTCCTTTCTTGTGCTTGTTTATAATAAAAGAGTCTTATCTATAATAAAAAAGATTGTTTAATGCTAAACCAATATTTGTGGAGATATCCCATTAATACGCATTAAACAAATATTTCTAGAAGGTTATATTATCCTTTCGAGTGTTAATTTCAAATACCATGGAATGTCATTTGCGGGACCGTGGGTTGGCCCATTCATGAAATTTTCAATCCCTAATTTTGGAAATGATCCCGACCGACCGTTTCCCTATTCCTTACTTAGCCACTTTCCCGGAATTCCGCAAATAGACAAACCGACCACTGAACTGCACCATCATGCCCTCTTCCATTTTACGCGTTTTCCAATCAAACATTCTAGGTCAGACAGTTTGACCATTCGACACTCCCCTCTCCTCATTATCTTCTGTAAACCTATTTTTAAGCCCGTCTGACCACTTTTCATACTTGGCCATTCCTTGCTTGCTCTTCCCCGTATCTATCACCTTCACACTTGTTTATAATAAAATAATGCGTGTATATATATATATATATATGTGTGTGTGTGTGTGTGTGTATGTGTGTGTGTGTGTGTGTCTTGTTTCTGAATATGCAATTAGTAATCTTTAATGCTAACAACTCATCATGGAGGAACTGTATAAATTATCATTGATGAGCGAAAAGCTCGAGAAGATCTCCGATTAATATGCATTAAACCAAGATTTACGGAGGGTTTTGTTATCCCTTCCGAGTGTTAATTTCAAATACCATGGGATGTCATTCGCATGTCGCCATCTTGGCTCATTCATGAAACCTCCAATCCTTAATTTTTCTTCATCGTACCCACCAACTTCGCACTTCTAAGTATGAAATAATTAAACTTTACTTCTAACAACTCATCATCCAGCGCACATAGAGATTGTTATTAATGAGTGAAGAGCTCGAGGAGATTTCCCATTCACACGCATTGAACCAACATTTTTGCGGGGTTATATTATCCCCTCCAATTATTCATTTCAAGCATCATCTGGAGAAAATGGGCGTTCTCATAAACTAATGGCACCTGCTCGAAAACAATTATGTGGACATACAGTGAACATCTTCGAGTGTGAGGACCACCACTACGATAGTAACAAAACATCGCTCCAATGACCTACCATAGTAACAAATCAACCCAAAGTTCTTCAAATGGAGGAGGAGATAACAACCCTCCTCATAGTAAAATTCATAGTTCTCAGACGCTTCTCGTGGAGAAGAAGAGAAAAAAATTGTAGGACAGGCGGAAGAGCCCGAAATTGGGATTGAGAGCATGGAACTTGAGACTGATCTGGATAGAATATCATGCAACATTGATCAGTCGAGAGACGCGATCCAACATAGTCTCCCAATGGACATAGTTGATACCAAAAGTTTTGACGAAGATGAATCCTTTGTATTCCAGAGCGTTGTTTTTGACAGCGAATCTAAAAAATTAATTATTGAAAAGAGAGATATAAAAAATAAGAAAGGAAAATATCGTTCAGAGGTTGACCTTGTGAACGTGAAACCATCCCAAATATATGGACTTCAAAGAGCAACCAAATATTCTCTTGGTGATTCCATTGGAGTCATTGAGGTCAAAAATTCCAGACTAAAGGATCAGATCAAGGAATTGGAGGAAACTTTGATTCCTATGCCATTTCCTTCCAGTCCTTTGGCAATAGCCATGCCTACCACCCCTGTAGACAAGTTAAAAGGATCCTCCAGCCTCCTCAAATCGTGTAGAGGATATGTGGAGAATAATATCAAGAAAAGAAAGGAACTCATTACTGAGGCCTGGGAAACATCACAAACTATGGCTTCCCTGGGAACAAGGGAACATAACTTTCTCGAACATCTGCAGATGGATTTAAAAAATGAAGAAAGTTTCTATTTGGACACAATTGTCCCTTTTTCCTTTCATGTCAACAACATGAGAAAGATGACAATAAGACAACATGATATCCCCTCCAAAAGCTGGATCACTCAATTAGAAGCATGCTGGAAAGAGGAGTTGAAGAACCTGTATCTCATTGTCCAATCATGTGAGCAAGCCATATCAAAGAAAGAAACATTATTCAAAAACTTGACAAAAATAGACTTAGCCGGAAGGATCAATGATTTCTAGGACCCCAAGTTAATTGTCAACTCATTGACGTTAACAAAGAAAGCCTTCGATAAACAAGGTCATATTTTTAAGGCGTTGTCCTTAGAAATTTTTTACAACATTCTTGAATATGGTCAAGACGATGTGGCCAACTAGTTAGTCGGCTATTCGGTACAGAATGAAGACATTGATCAGGCTTTGTGTAATATTTCTATAATGTACCTCAAATTTGTCATAAAAAAAAAATTTCTATGTGACATTAATCTCCAATTTCATTCAATAGATTCATAGTTAAGAGGAGGTAATAGTAATTCCCATTATAAATATTTGTGAGGTGTCTTATGTTCTTACTACCACACAATGAAATTTATACATCGGTCTAAATTAATTTGAACGAAAATCTTATATGAATAATTCTCCATAACTCTAACAATTCCCTTCAGTCTCAAACTATTCTAATACACTCATACATATGTCTATATTTTATATTAGACTCAAGACTTATAGTTATAAATTCTCCCTTAACATAAGCTTCTATACTTGCGCGCAAGGAAATATCATTTAACCTTTGAATGAAATTCATATACCATATATAAAGTAATGGGACCGGGGATATACACCCTTAGTCGAATGTTAATGGCTTAGTAAGATTACTTGACATTGTTTTATACAGTCAAACATCGGATGGATCCTATAAGATTATTGGAGGTTAACGATCTTCCAATCACCATCTACGTGAAGGTTCGAGTAACAGAACCCCACACTACCAATTGTTTAACTCGTCCTTAACTAAACAATGTCTCAATTGAACGATGTCTAATTTGAACGACTTGTTAACTGAAATAAAAGCAGTTAGAGTTAAAGTGTTTCCAGCTGGTCTTGTCATGAAGAAACTGCTCTTAACTTCACATTTCTAAATATGAGAAGAAGGGCTTCTTGTCATAACAGAGTTAAAGCTCTGAGTCGGTTATTAATGGATCTCCTGTGTGTGCGAGTTTCAATGGTTTTCACCTGACCCTTCCTCCAATGTGGTCGCGCCAACTCTGCCCTGTCACATGGCCAGACCAACCTTCGTACCCTCTACATTTACTTTGTGTAGAAAGAGCTCCTTTAGGGTTAAGTGCGTTTTTATTTTGTCATTTTTGAAGTTCTCTGAAATGGATCTGCGTTGTATTTTCTCAGCGGGGAAGACTATCGACTTGGAGGATTTTATACAGTGGAAACAAGCATCGCTATCCGTACTCCCTGGTAAGTTCACGATGATACTTTAATCTATAAGTTGAGTGGAACCTTGTGATGCAGGAGCATCGCTCACTCATCAAGCGAGCCAGAACATTTAAAGGAAATAGCTGGACAGCGCCAGCACACATTTTGAAATACTTGGAAGTTGTTGCACCGCTCTTTAATGAAGTCATTTATAAAGAAGTGCACTTGTATTGTAAAGGGGACCTTGAGCCTTTAAGCTCTCGCCCTTAGTAGATATGAAGGCATTTAATAGATTTAATGAAGGTAGATAAATGGTTAACTCTAGATTAGACAGTTTTGGTTTTCATAAGGTAAAACAAATATAGACACCCTCCTTTGAAAATTGTATTATGATTATTCCTTTAGGAGCAAGAAGAGAAGAGCAGAGTAGAGAAATTGTAGGTAGAACCACCATGTACAGATATTGAATTAATAGGAAAGCCTTGATTCAATTCCATGGTTGTGTTATTCTATGTGTATTGTTGATGTTATGCTCATGAGTATTTTCTTCCTGTTATGCACTTGCTTTTATATGCTGTGTATGTGATTTTATGGTTTATTTGAAATATGAAAGAATGAGTGAATGAGTTTCAATTGTTTCTCTAAGTGAGCCAGAGAATTCCTGCAAAGAGTGCAGTTGAATTTGTCCACAAGGAGTGCGTGACTGGAGGGTTCAATTAGAGTAAGCTTTTGTCTCCATTCATCTCAGAAGTGCAGATTTGGCACCATAGCCGTGAAAGGCGTGCACAGGCTGGACGAAGACTCAGAGTTGTGATTCTGAGAAAAAGGGAATTGAGACTGTTGCTACAGGTTTGTGCGCAGAGTAGAAGCTTCAACACTTAGGTGTTGTCGAAGACTTTCCGCAAGGAGTGCGTGTAGAGAATTCTTTCGAAGGACCCAAGAGCCGTAAGGAAGCTCAGGAGGGATAGGTCTTTGAGTCTGTCGAGGAACAGTATAGACACGTCATTCTTGGGAAACTTGCAGGGATAGTTGCAGGTTTTTGCACAGGCTGGTGAAGGTTCGAAGCTCAGGAGGAAGTAGCGTCGTCGATATGGGTTCACAGGGACCGTCAGATCTAGACGTGGCATCGCGTATTGGCATATCGCAAGTTGGAGCATCACGTTATTGGAACGAGAGTGGCGATGTCATGATCTGCGATATCCCTAAAGTGACGTGGTAGTGTGGGACCACAAGAACTAGTGGAGCATAGGTGGCATCATATCGGGGATCAAGAAAAGGTAAGTCTCGAATCCGTCGACATCAGGACTTGTGATCCCACGAATTCCGATTTCCCGATATAGAAAGAAGCGCACTTGAAAGTTATTGTGAGTGAAGAATTCCTGAAAAGGAATTAGAGGAGCATTGATGCTCTTCGGGGCAAGGTTCAAGGAAGATCCTGAGGGAGAAATCGTGCTCGCGAGGAGTGTGACTGTGTCAGAGTGGTATCAGAGCCGGGAAGACCCTTTGTTTTCTGTAACAGAGAGAAGCAGGAATTCACCATGTCGTCGAGAAGGGAGAGACAATCACCTGACTCGGAAGACAGGGAGGTGCAAAGAAGAGGTAGGCCGACAGGAAATCCATAAATGGAACGACAGATGAGAGATCTTCGAGCAAGGCTCGAGGAGATGGAGACAGCACAGAGGCACGTAGTTGGTGCATGGGATCTTAGCGATTCCGAAGTTGAAGAGGAAGCTGGACATGTAGAAGAGGTCACAACAGAGGATGCATCAATCGAGCGGTTGATCAAAGCCATTTCCAGGATGAGTTCTAAGACTAAAATGGACATCCCAGTCTATGAAGGGAATCTGGATGCAGAAGAGCTATTGGATTGGATCCGAGCCCTTGACACCTATTTCAATTATGAGGATGTCGAAGAGGACAAGAAGGTAAGGCGTGTTTTCACTAAATTGAAGGGACATGCAACATTATGGTGGGACGAGCTACAAGATGATAAGCGTTCCAAAGGCAAACAGAAGATCAAAAGCTGGGATCGAATGATTGCGAAGATGAAAGCGAAATTCATCCCAAGAGACTATCAAATCACATTGTTCAGGCGAATGTAGAACCTGAGACAGAAGATAATGACGGTAAAGGAGTATACCGAGGAATTTTATCGACTCAACATCAGAGCAGGTCACCGGGAGAGCGATGATGAGAAGGTAGCTAGATACCTGAATGGTCTGAGATATGACATTCAGGATGAATTGAGCATGGTTACCATCAGAATGGTGGAGGATGCTTACCATATGGCTCTGAAAGCCGAATAAAAGCTGAGACGTAAGCAAGGACAGTGAGGGCGAGGCAGAAGTCAGCCCAGACGCAAGGCAGTTGCCTAGGAGAAATATCAGAAGCCCAAGGAGGAGTGGAAGAAACCTCAGGGTAAGGTTGAGAGAGGTGGAACCTCACAGTGAGGACAACCACATGTTGAACAGAGGGCGCAGTATACAGAGCAGGGAGGAGATTATGCTGATGCAAACACTTTTCCTCGTACCAGAGGTAGAGGAAGAGGCCGAGGTGGAGGAATTACATGCTTCACATGTGGAAAGAATTGGCACAGGTCATTTGAGTGTCCAGAGAAAAGGAAGGATGTTGGAGAAGCTCACATCACTGAAGCGCAGAGGCGTGATGTTGAGAATGAAGACACCGAAAGTGGGAGGTCACTAACAATGCACAAAGTTCTCTTAACACCCGAGAAGGAGGTGGAGGACGTAGCTTAGAGGACCATACTTTTCAGAACCACGTGCAAAACCAAGGGCTGGAAATGCAAGGTTATTGTGGATAGCGGAAGCACAGACAATCTCATTTCAACCGAGATGGTGGAAAAGCTAGAGCTGGAGACAACTGATTGCCCGAGTCCATATAAAGTTTCATGGCTGTAGAAGGGACATCAGGTGAGTGTCACTAAACAGTGTTTAGTTGAATTCAAGATGGGAGAATATAAAGATAAGATTTTATGTGATGTTATTCCCATGGATGTATGTCATTTATTGCTGGGTAGACCATGGCAATATGACATAAATGTGGTTCATGATGGGAGAATGAACACATATACCCTAGAGAAGGATGGGAGTACACACAGGTTTCTTCCGATAAAAGATAAGGAGGTGAAACCGGAGATAAGAAACACAATACTTCTCATGAGTGGGAAGGATCTTCTCATGGAGATGGAGAAGAAGGAAGATCCACAATTCTTTGTGGTCAGGAAACCAAGAATTGTTCTGACTAGCACGAGAGTGGATGACTTACCAGTTGAGATTCAGGAACTGCTGGAAGAGTTCATTGATATCATCATGGACGAGCTACCTCATTCGTTGCCACCAATGAGGAGTGTAAGTCACCACATAGACCTCATACTAGGAGCCAGATTGTCGAACAAAGCTGCGTACAGGTTGATGCCACGGGAAAATGAGGAGGTCAAGAATCAGGTCCAGGATTTGTTAGACAAAGGATTAGTCAGGGAGAGATTGAGTCCATGTGTTGTTCCAACAATGCTTAGTACAAATAAGGATGGAGGTTGGAGAATGTGTACCAACTCAAGAGCGATCAACAAGATAACCATCAGGTACATGTTTCCACTACCGAGAATGGATGATCTGATGGATTGCCTGAGTGGGGCAAATTATTTTTCAAAGATTGATCTGAAGAGCGGATATCACTAGATTCGCATGAGGGAAGGTGATGAATGGAAGACAGCATTCAAGACAAACGAAGGTTTGTACGAATGGCTGGTCATGCCGTTTGGTTTGACAAACACGCCGAGCAAATTCATGAGGCTGATGAATGAAATCCTGAGGGAATTCATCGGGAAGTTTGTCGTCGTATATCTGGACGATATACTAATTTTCAGCAAGAGCAAGGTAGAACACTTGAAGCATTTGGCCATTGTGATGAGGAAGCTACAGCAAGAGAAGCTATTGATCAATATGAAAAAGTCCTCATTCATGAAGACAGAGCTCATTTATTTGGGTTTTGTCATATCGGCAAATGAGTTGAAAATGGATCCGCGTAAAGTGGAAGTGATCAAGAATTGGCCATCACCGAGAAATGTTTTCGAGGTGAGAAGTTTCCATGGTTTGGCTAGTTCCTACCGAAAGTTCATTAGGAATTTCAGTGGAATTAGCACAGCAATGATGGACACAGTGAAGAAGCGGCATAAGACTTTTCATTGGACAGCAGAGGCTGAGAAGAGCTTCAATCTGTTGAAGCGGAAGATCACAGAGCAACCAATTCTGGTGTTGTCGGATTTCCAGAAGACATTTCAGGTGAAATGTGATGCTAGTGGGTATGCCATAGGAGGGGTCTTGAGCCAAGAAGACATGCCAGTTGCATATTTCAGCAAGAAGATGGATGAAGCGAAGCTGAAATACTCCACGTATGATAAAGAGTTTTATGCTATCATACAAGCGCTGAAGAATTGGAGGCATTACTTAATCCCAAAAGAATTTTTATTATACATCGATAACCATGCATTGCATTTTGTGAGTCAACAGGAGAAGTTGAACCAGAAGCATGCAAAACGGGTGGAGTATATGCAGAATTTCATGTTTATGATCAAACACATTTCAAGAACTGCTAACAAAGTGGTTGATGCTTTGAGCAGGGAATGTTTGTTGCTACAGGAGTTCCGAGTTAAAACATTGGGTTTTGAGAGCCTGAGGGACATGTATACACATGATGCATATTTCAGAGAGGCTTATGAAGCATCTGAGAATCCTGTTCTCAGAGATCAGAGCCCGTGGATAGATTATATGATCCAGGAGGGATTGTTGTTCAGAGGCAATCAACTGTGCATTCTGAATAGCTCCATGAGGGAGAACTTGTTGAAAGAGAAGCACAGTGGTGGATTAGCAGGTCATTTTGGCCAAGACAAGACCTTTGCGAAGCTGAGAGAATTATATTTTTGGCCAGGCATGCGAGGAGATGTCAAGAAGTTTATTGACAGGTGAAGAATTTGTCAGCATTCAAAAGGAAGAAAACAGAATGCAGGGTTATATCAACCATTGCCCATACCTAAGAGACCATGGGAGGCAATAAGCATGGATTTCGTATTGGGTTTTCCAAGGACGCAGAGAGGTGTTGATTCCATCTTTGTGGTGGTGGATAGGTTTTCAAAGATGGCACACTTTATCCCATGCCAGAAGACCAGCGATGCGACACACATCGCAAATCTGTTTTTCAAGGAGCTCATTTGACTCCATGGATTGTCGAAAATTATAGTCTCGGACAGAGATACAAAGTTCATAGGGCATTTTTGGAGGATGTTATTTAAGAATATAGGAACTAACCTGGCGTTTAGTTATTCTTATCATCCGCAGACAGACGGACAAACGGAGGTGGTGAACAGAAGTCTGGGAGACTTGTTGAGAAGCTTGGTGACAGAGCACCATAGCAGTTGGGACAATGTGTTGCCATAGGCAGAGTTCGCATACAATGATTCGGTGAATCGAAGTACCAGGAGAAGCCCATTTCAGATTGTGTATGGGACATAACCGAGGGGAGTATCTGAACTCAGGGAGTCAGAGAAAACTGTGACTAACAACGCTAGTGCAGAAGAGTTCGCTGAGGTAATGCAGGAACTTCACAGTAAGGTGAAGCAACGACTGATAAAATCAAATCAGGAGTATAAGCGCAGAGCAGATCAACATCGAAGGAAACTTCAATTTGAAGTTGGCGATCTAGTTCTCGCACACTTGAGGAGGGAGAGGTTCCCAAGGGGGACATATAACAAGCTGAAGATGAAGAAAATCGGACCTTGTAGAGTCCTGAAGAAATTTGGCGAGAACGCTTATGAGATTGAGTTGCCGGATGGCATCGGGATATCTCCGATATTTAACATTTCGGATTTATACCCATACAGGGCTGGAGAAGCAGAAACTGGAACTGAGGAACCAGTGATCCAATGGAAGAACCAGATGCCGATAGTAGAGAAGCCGCAGATGGAGTGCATACCGGACAAGCGAGTGGGAAAGAAGACCAAGCGGAAGCAGTACTTCGAGTACCTGGTTAAATGGAAGAATCACCCAGTTGAATATGCTAGCTGGGAAAATGCAGCAGTGATACAGAAGCATGGACAGACCGTGCAGGAGCTCATGGATAGGAGCCCATGAAAATTTTCAAGCTGAGTATGATGCAGGAGCATCACTCACTCATCAAGCGAGCCAACACATTTAAAGGAAACAGCTGGACACCGCCAGCACACATTTTGAAATACTTGGAAGTTGTTGTGTCGCTCTTTAATGAAGTCATTTATAAAGAAGCACACTTGTATTGTAAAGGGGACCTTGAGCCTTTAAGCTCTTGTCCTTAGTAGATAGGAAGGCATTTAATAGATTTAATGAAGGTAGATAGATGGTTAAGTCTAGATTAGACAATTTTGGTTTTCATGAGGGAAAACAAATATAGACACCCTCCTTTGAAAATTTAATTATGATTATTCCTTCAGGAGAAAGAAGAGAAGAGCAGAGTAGAGAAATTTAGGCAGAACCACCATGTACAGATATTGAATTAATAGGAAAGCTTTGATTCAATTCCATGGTTGTGTTATTCTCTATGTATTGTTGATGTTATGCTCATGAGTATTTGCTTCCTGTTATGCACTTGCTTTTATATGATGTGTATGTGATTTTATGGTTGATTTGAAATATGAAAGAATGAGTGAATGAGTTTCAATTGTTTCTCTAAGTGAGCTAGAGAATTCCTGCAAAGAGTGCAGTTGAATTTGTTCGCAAGGAGTGCGTGACTGCAGGGTTCAATTAGAGTAAGCTTTTGTCTCCATTCATCTCAGAAGTGCATATTTGGCACCAGAGTCGTGCAAGGCATGCGTAGGCTGGACGAAGACTCAGAGTTGCGATTCTGAGAAAACGGGAATTGAGACTGCTGCTACAGGTTTGTGCGCAGAGTCGAATCTTCAACACTTAGGCGTTGTCAAAGACTTGCCGCAAGGAGTGCGTGCAGAGAATTCTTTCGAAGGACCCAAGAGTCGTAAGGAAGCTCAAGAGGGATAGGTCTTTGAGTCCGTCAAGGAATGATATAGACACGTCATGCTTGGGAAACTTCTAGGGAAAGTTGCAGGTTTTTGCACAGGGTGGTAAAGGTTCGAAGCTCAGGACAAAGTAGCACCATCGATCTGGGTTCACAGGGACCGTCATATCTACACGTGCCATCGCGTATTGGCATATCACGAGTTGGAGCATCACGTTATTGGAACGAGAGTGGCAATGTCACAATCCGCGATATCCCGAAAGTGACGTGGTAGTGTGGGACCACAAGAACTAGTGGAGCACAGGTGG
Source organism: Picea engelmannii (assembly GCA_009831015.1). Classification (NCBI taxonomy): domain Eukaryota; kingdom Viridiplantae; phylum Streptophyta; class Pinopsida; order Pinales; family Pinaceae; genus Picea; species Picea engelmannii. Next base: position 75,568 of record ML796395.1, read on the forward strand.
CATCGTATCGAGGATCGAGAAAAAGTAAGTCTTGAGTCCGTCGACATCATGACTTGTGATCCCACGAATTTTGATTTCCCGATATAGAAAGAAGCGCACTTGAAAGTTTTTGTGGGTGAAGAATTCCTAACAAGGAATTAGAGGAGCATTGACGCTCTTCGGGGTGAGGTTCAAGGAAGATCTTGAGGGAGCAATCGTGCTCGTGAGGAGTGCGACTGCGTCACCTTGGGGTTTCATTATAGTGGAAGAATCCCTCGTTCCGAATTCTTATTATGGTTTTTATTTAAGTTTCCCCCTTTATCATTATTCTTTCGTAACTTCCTGGACTGTTTCTACTCCTAGATTAGTAGATTGTTATTGTTGTTTTATTATGAGTTTTTCTGAAAGGACTCGACATTATGCCTCCTTGTTTACAATTTTGAAGAGTTTAAACCCGCATAGTTGTTGTATGTACTCTACCCTTAAGGTTTTTTCATTCCCTTACAATATCTACAGTCCCTCTGTTGATATGCATCGAAGCCTGGTGTTGAACTTTTGTGAGGTTATGCGAGGTTTTAGTATGGAGTTTAAGTTCCGCATTGTGTATTGCATATTATATTGCATTTCTTTTAAAAAAATGAAATCCACCTTTCTGTAAATTTCATTAGGCCCTTAGTTGGTCCTTACGAATAAAATTTTTCCTCAAGGGATATTGTATTCCTATTCGACAAAAAATAAAATATGGCATCTATGTTTTTGAATAGATCGTTAGGAAATATCTTATAGAACATAATATTGAGCTTGTAAAACCTCTTGGATTAAGTCTATTTCCTACTGCGATTACCATTGCCTGTGGGTGGTATAAGCCATTTGAAGCCTATTATTTCAGTAAGAATGTCCATTCTATATTTAACGTTGATTAACAATACCCTCTTCAACACAGACAGTCGGTTCAGGGTAGGTTTTTATGTCAACATTTAACGTATAGAATTTTATTCTATGTGTAACGTTTACACGATGCCTTCAGCCTACTCGCATAGCACAACTTATGTAATTCATAATTTAAATGTTAAGACTGTTTATTTATTTCATTTCATGAAGAAATTGTTTTATACGCTTTTGGTACCAACTCTAATGATGGGGCCCTGTTGTTGTGAGGGTACCCATCAGGAACTCCTTGGACCACCCTCCCCTCAGCCTAGGACTTTTACCCAACCAAACGCAATAGAGAAAGGCACCAGATCTCCAAATCGTAAGTTAAGTGAAACTACGAAATAAACTTTTCTGGTCATTTATCATTATGTTGAAAGATTCATTCGTCTTGATTTTGTTATCAATTACTAATGTTAATTTGTAAATCCTTCCAAGGACTTCGACCACGCACAAATCCGGATGCAGGCTCCTGCTAGTTGTGCAAAAGGTATTCGTGTTTCATTTCACTGCTCTTAATATAGTGCTCTAGGTTATTCTAGGATTGATACGATTCTAAAACTCAATGGGTGGAAAGGTCCATTCATAAAGATAATATGTTCTTTAGCTCTGTATCCCTAATTTACGAAATGCGTAAGGATCATAACCTTGTTACTATGTAAAATAATTGAATCATATAAATAGAATATGGTTGTGTATCATTTTTAAAGTTATATGTTCGACTTTGGAATGGAAATACGAACAATTCCTCCTTTCAGAGCAATAGATATGTTATATGGGTATTTCGGGAATGAATAGTAATATGTATCTGTGCACAGTGATTCTGTATTGACTATTTCCAAGTTTTAACTTGGATGCTATGGAGAATTTCAAATGATTTCTTGTTTAATCCTATAGCTTTACTCCTTTTAAATTATCTCAGAATCTTGTATGTATATTCCAGAAATTCTACTAAGATTAGTTAGATTGTTTGTCTTCCATTATATTTAACAGTTGTTGGATCTGTAGCCTGAAGACTTACAGTCACGCGTGTATGAAATTAAACTTATTTATTTCTGAAATTTGTATTCCTTTAAATCGAAAACTCAACGAAATCAAAATAGAATATCAAACTTTTGTGCAGGTATTAGGTACACACACACACACACACACACACACACACACACACACACGTGTGTGTGTGTGTGTGTGTGTGTGTGTGTATGTATGTATGTATGTAGGTATATAACTCTATATGAATATTTATTCTTACCATACATCGATATTATAGTAGTGTTATGACTTTGTATAATTCATTACAGAAATATGTGAATGTATAATTATTTTTCATTCTTGTCCTTATAAAAACATAGGATCTATACTATTCGAAAATAGAATCAGACTGATTTTGTTAAACTAGAAGTATTCTAGCGTGTTAACTTAATTTCAATTCTACACATAATTTAGTATATACAGGCAGTTTTATTTGAAGCATAAAATTAAACTTGCAAGGAATTTATTCTACATTTGATCCATCCATTCATAGTTTAACTCACAACAATAATACACACAGTATCGTGCTAGCTATACTCTCTTTTAGTCATTTAAATCAAAATGATTCTTTATCAAAAATAATTCACCCAACAATATATAGATGTAATCTGACATCCATTTAAATCAAGAGATATATAACCAGAAAAGAGTAGAGTTACATATTTGAATGAGTTCGTTGAAATACAAAGGGAACAACCACGTTCCTCCCAACCTTAGAACAGAGTAGCTAAAGTCAATTGCTCCATTCACCCCCTAGCCTGACCATGAATCCATGAGGGCGAACTCAAAACTCCACGTCAGCAATAGTACTTCTGCTTCAACAATTTCTCCTTGCCTCACACTCAAAGAACCATTGTTCATAACAACAAGAGATAATTATTCCTTTCCCCCAACATACTAGGCAACGTCCTGCCTCCTCTCATATGTTATATTTCCAAAGCCATTTTTTCCTAGGCCTTTTCCCCCCCTTGGGAATTTTCACAGCTTTCCAAATCTCTGATTTTTAGGGGCTACCAATGGCCAAATTCTTGATTTTCCACTTTTCACATTCATCCCTGAGGTAGTTCCAACATGTTCCCCTCTCATGGAGTCATGGTCAGCTGATTTTAACACGGGTGTTCCATTTGTCCATCAACAATCAATATAAAATATTTTGTCGCATACAAGTGTCACAATCAAATAGTTAGTTGGGTCAAATCAGGTTTCTTCCGAATAGTCATAATCATCAATTACAATTAACTAAATTCAGAATTTCCATAAATGCCAAAAAAATTCCAATTTCGAATTTACTAAAAATGAAAATAATTTCCTAAGAAAATTCCATATTTAAAAATAATTTATTTTTGGGGATGTTACATCCTTTCCCCCTTCAATAAAACATTGTCCTCAGTGCACATTCCTTTCTTGGAACATGACTGGATGATATTTCTGCAAATCTCCCTCCAACTCCCAAGTCGCCTCCTCAGGGCTAAAGTGCTTCCATTGCACTTTTACCTGGGTGAAGGCTCTGTTCCGAAGTGTTATTTCTCTCCTGTCCAGAATGCACAGAAGTTCCTCTTGGAACTCACCTTCTGGTTCCACCTGCACCAAGTTCCAATCGATCATATGAGTAGGATCATGAAAATAATTATTTAACAAAGAAATATGAAATACATTATGAATTTTTAGATTGGTAGGAAGTGCAAGTTGATATGCTATGGGTCCAATTCGAGCTAAGATCTCGAAAGATCCACAAAACCTGGGTGCCAACTTGGCACAGTTCGCTATCTTTTGTGAACTTTTTCAGGCTTTGACTTTTATATAGACGTGGTCTCCCACTTGAAATTCCAGATGTCTTATTTTTTGGTGTGCGTAACTTTTCTGTCTGTCCTGTGCCTCTTTTAAGTTTTGTTGTACTTTTCTTACCATACTCTCGATTTCCTGGAGAATCTTTGGTCCAACCATGAGTCTGTCAATTGGGTTATCTAAGCTAATCGTAGTTGTACACTTTCTAACGTACAATACTTCGAAAGGGGTCATCTTAGCCGAAGTTTGGTACCTGTTGTTGTATGCAAATTATACTAAGTGCAGGTAGTATTCCCACTTTCTTGGTTTTTCTCTTACGTACATGAGAAGCATATCTTCTACGTTTTGGTTCGTTCATTCAGTCTGCCCATCCGTTTGTGGATGATAAATCATCTTGAAATTCAAGTTAGTATTTAACCCTGCAAGCAATCCTTTCTAAAAAGAAGATGTAAATTTTACATCTCTATCCGAAATCACCATTTTAGGAATACCATGCAGTCTAAAATTTATTTCATGAATATTTCAGTGATGTTAATAGATTTAAAAGTAGACTTTACAGGAATAAAGTGTGAATACCTACTAAGTTTATCGATTACCACCATAATTGAATCATTCTGTTTTTTATTTCTAGGCAAACCTGTAGTAAAGTCTAGTGATATAGTCTCCCATTTCCATTCCGACACTGGTAAGGGCTACAACAAGCCACTTGGATGTTGGTGTTCATCTCTTACCTGCTGACAATATTGACACTTAGCAAAGTATTATGTTGTTTCTCCCTTCATAGTAGACCAATAAAATAACTTTCTTAGTGTTGTTATCGTCTTCTGGTATCCTGGATGACCAGAATATGGTTTCTTATGAACTTCATCCAAAACTGTCAACTTTAACTCTGCCAAATCTGGTATGTATATTCTGTTTTTAAATCGTAGTAGACCATTTTTGTCCAAACTCAGATCTATTTTGTTTGAAATTTCTGTAGTTTTCTATAATTTTGTCACTATTTTAGTGTAATTTTCGTCGTTATTACCTATAGCCTTTATCCTCTGCTCAAGATTTCTTTATGCCCTGCTAATGTTTATTTCAAACAACCCATGAACTCTTCTGCTTAAAGCATTAGCTACTTTGTTTTCCTTACCCTTAATATATCTTACCTCAAAGTCAAATTCGCTCAAGAAGGCTAGCCATCTTGCTTGCCTTGCATTAAGGTCTAGCTGACTAAACAAAAATTTCACACCGTTGTTGTCAGTCAATAACATAAAATTTCTGCCCATTATGTAGTGTCGCCACATCTTTAAGGCGTGTATAACAACTGCCAACTCTAAGTCATGAGTGATGTAGTTTCGTTCATGTTCCTTTAGTTTTCGAGACTCATAAAAAATAGTGTGCCCTTCTTGAGTTAGGACACCACCTAGTCCTTCTTTACTCGCATCTACACAGACGGTGAAGTCTTTGTCCGGATCTTCTACCTTTAAAATGGGTGCGTTTGTTAATAATTTATTTAACTTATTAAAACTGTCTTGATATTTTTGTGACCAGTTAAACTTGGTTCCCTTCTTTTTTAGTGATGTGATAGGGTATGCAATTTTGGAAAATCCCTCTATAAATTTGTGGTAATATCTGGTGATTCCGATGAACAACTGGATGTCTGCTACATCCTTAGGGATCGACCATTCCATGATGGCTCTTATTTTCTCAGGGTTGACTGCAATTCCTTCTGCAGATATTACATGTCCTAGGTATTGTATTTTATTCTGATAAAAGTCACATTTATCGAATTTAGCATACAGTTTGTGCTTCTTTAAAGTTTGCAGAACTATCCTTAAGTGTTCTTCATGTTCTTCTTCTGTTTTAGAATATACTAGAATGTCGTCAATAAATACCAACACAAACTTGTCCAAGTACTGACTGAAAATACTTTTCATTAAACACATAAATGTGTCTGGAGCGATAGTGAGTCCAAATGGTATAACCACAAATTTGTGATGTCCATATCTTGTTTGAAATGTTGTTTTACTTATATCCTGATCTTTTATCCTAACCTGGTGATAACCAGATCGTAAATCCAATTTCAAGAAAATATTTGCCCCACCTACTTGATCGAACAAATCATTTATCCTAGGTAAGGGGTACTTGTTCTTAATAGTCATTTTCTTTAATTTTTTGTAATCGATGCATAATCTTAGAGATCCATCTTTCTTTCTCACAAAGAGGACTGGTGCTCCCCATGTCGAAACACTCGGTCTGATATGTTCTTTTTCTAATAATTCCTATAGTTGAATTTTTAGTTTTGTTAGTTCGAACAAACTCATTCAGTAAGGTTATTTTGAGATAGGGGTTGAACCAGGTAGTAGGTCGATAGAAAAGTCTATCTCCCTCCTTGGGGGTAATTCAGGTATCTCATCAACAAACACATATCTGAAATCATGCAAAATGGGAAAGTCCTCCAAGTTAGGTTTATCTTCTTTTTCTAACTGGTTTGTTACTTGGATGGCATAAACTTGACAACCCTTTCTCATGCATTTCTTGAATTTCATTGTTGAAATATGTCTAACTGAGATTGGTTTTTGTATACCTTGAACTTTCCTAGTAGTGTCATTTTAATCATTATACTTAAGTGATTTTTCATAACAATCTAACACTGCTTTATGTCATTCTAACCAATCCATTCTGATAATTACATCATAAGATCCTAATGGTAGAATGTTCAGATTTGTCTTTATGTTTTGACCAGCTAAATTGAACTCATAATTTGAAATAAAGTCGACAACTTTTATTTTCGTTCTTGTAACTAGTTGTACCAACCAACATTTTGTGTGTCTTCTTTTCTTAAGTTTATTTGACTCCACTATAAGAGGAGTGATATAACTTAATGTAGCTCCAGGATTAATTAAAATAGAAATACGAGTGTTATTGATTTTACCTTCAATTTTCACCACAGAGGAATGGTTGTCAGGTTGTTGGCCATCCACGGCTTCATTTATCCGATGCAAGCTTCTACCCACATCTCCCACCATAGAGGTTTCCTGCAATTGTGAACCGTAGTTCTGGCTGCTGAAGTCAAACATGGACAGTTCCTCCTTAAGTGAGGTTCTCCACATTCCCAGCATTTTAACGGTTCATGGGGGTTGTCCTCGAAATTATTTGTTCCTAGGTTTACTAGTTTACCACCTCCTTGGGTGTTCTGATTGCTCGAGTAAAAATATTTCCTTGGAAAACTTTTTGTTGCATTTCAATAAGGAGCTGGCTGATATCCTTTCTTCCGCTAGTTCATCCGGTCTTGTTTCTTGTCTTTCCAAGCCTTGAGAAATTATGACCGCTATTTGTATTGGTCGTAACACATTCAGGCTTTCCTAAATACTTCACTTAAGGACTTGAGATTATCAAATTCGATTTTGTCCTTGTAGGACTGTGGTAAATATCTTAGGAACCATTGGATTTTCACTTTATCCTCCTGGATGTAAGGTAGGAACCTTAGTAATTCCAGGAATTTGTTTATTAGATCTTCCATAGCCATTTGACTGAGTCGTAGCTCATAAAATTCTTTGGTTTTTATTTCATAGTAACTTTCAGATAGGTATTGTTTCTTAAATTATTTCTTAAAGTCCGACCATTCCATTTGTTTTTCCTTTAGACCCTTGGCTAACTTCAAGTCCTGCCACCAAATGTTGGCTTTTCCTTTCAGCTTATAGATGGCCATTCTGACCTTCATATTGCTGGAATAGTTGTATATCTCGAAATACTTCTTGATGTCTAATAACCATGCTTCAGCTTCCTCCCCTGTTTTGGATTCCCCATCAAAGGTAGATGGTTTGATTTTCTTAAATGCTCCCTCAAGGTGATCCACTTGTTTTCTTTTTCTACCTATTTTTGTTTCATCTTTAGCTGAAGGTGTACCTTCATATGAGCTATCCCCTTTCTCTTCTTCAGGACCAAAATTCTTGGATGCCCTTTTATTGACCTCTTCTTCCTGGTTATTGTCCTTTGGGGTTTTATTTGTCACTATGCTTCGCAACAGGACTTCATTTATTTCCTGCTATTCCTGTTATGCTTTTATAAGTTTCTCATTGTCTGCTTTGAAAACATGCAAATCAACAATGATATTTCTCATCGTTTCTAGAACTTCGGTAGGTGAGATTCCATCACTATTCTATCTCTGATCTTCAGGAGGTATTTGTACAGGATTCTCCTCAAGTTTGATTTATGCTTCATCCTGGGCTGCCATGATTAAAACCGAACAGAAAAAGAGTTTTTTGTTTGTAACAGTAATGGGTTTGTTAGTTTTGCATAGACATAAATATGTACTAAGTAAAAAGTGCAGCCCTGTTGAAGGTCCAAGTGTTGTAACCTGGCTCTAATACCATATGTAATGTACCTCAAATTTGTCATAAAATAAATAAATATGGGACATTAATTTGCAATTTCATTTACTAGATTCGTAGTTAAGAGGAGGTAATATTCATTCCCATTATAAATATTTGTGAGGTGTCTTATGTTCTGACTACTACACTATGACATTTCTACATGAGTCTAACTTACTTTGAACGGAAATCTTATATGAATAATTCTCCATAATTCTAACAATTCCCTTCAGTCTCAAACTATTCTAATACACTCATACATATGTCTATATATTCTATTAGACTCAAGACTTATAGTTCTAAATTCTCCCTTAACATAAGATTCTATACTTGTGCACAAGGAAATCTCATTTAAGTTTTGAATGAAATTCATATACCATATATAAAGTAATGGGACCGGGAATATACACCCTTAGTCGAATGTTAATGGCTTAGTAAGATTACTTGAAATTGTTTTATATGGTCAAACATCAGACAGATCCTCTAAGATTATTAAAGGTTAACGATCTTCTAGTCACCATCTACGTGAAGGTTCGGATAACAAAACCCCACACTACCACTTGTTTAACTCGGCCTTAAATAAATGGTGTCTCAACTGAACTATGTCTCATTTGAACGACTTGTTAACTGAAATGAAAGCAGTTAGAGTTAAAGTGTTTCCAGCTGGTCGTGTCACGAAGGGACTGCTCTTAAATTTGTGTTTCTAGATATGAGAAGAAGTGTTTCTTGTGAGAATGAAGTTAAAGCTCTGATTCAGTTATTAATGGAGGTCCTGTGTGTGAGTTTCGATGGTTTTCACCTAACCCTTCCTCTGATGTCGTCGTGCCAACTCTGCCCGATCACATGACCAGACCAACCTTCGTACCCTCTGCATTTATTTGCGTAGGAAGATATCCTTTAGGGTTAAGCGGATTTTTATTTTGTCATTTGTGAAGTCCTCTAAAATGGCTCTCCATTGTGTTTTCTTAGTGGGGAAGACTTTCGACTTGGAGGATTTTATCCGGTGGAAACAGGCATCGCTATCCGTCCTCCCTAGTAAGTTCACGATGATACTTTAATATGTAAGTTGAGTGTAACCTCAGGGTTTCATTACAGTGGAAGAAGCCCTCGTACCAAATTCTTATTATGGTTTTTATTTAAGTTTCCCCCTTTATCATTATTCTTTCGTAACTTCCTAGACTGTTTCCGCTCCTGGATAAGTAGATTGTTTATGTTTCTTTATTCTGAGCTTTTCTGAAGGACTCAGCATTCCGCCTCCTGTTTCCAATTTCAAAGAGTTTACACCCGCATAGTTTTTGTATGTACTTTACCCTTAGGGTTTCATCGTTCCCTTGCAATCTCTACAGTTCATCTATTGATATGAATCGAGGCCTGGTGTTGAATGTCTGTGAGGTTATGCGGGGTTTTAGTCTGGAATTGAAGGTCCACGCTTTGTATTGCATATTATATTGCATTTCTTTTAAAAAAATGAAATCCACCCTTCTGTAAATTTCATTAGGCCCTTAGCTGGTCCTTACGAATTTAAGTTTTCCTCAAGGGCTATTGTATTCCTATTCGACACAAAAGAAAATACGACTTCTGTGTTTTTGAACAAATCGTTAGGAAATACCCTACAACATATAATATTGATCTTGTAAAACCTCTTGGATTAAGTGTGTTTCCTACTGCAATTATCGTTGCCTGTGGGTGGTATACGCCAGTTGAAGCCTGGTAGTTCAGTAAGAATGTTCATTATGTATTTAGCGTTGATTAAACATACCCTCTTCAACACAGACAATCGGTTCAGGGTAGGTTTTGATATCAACATTTAGTGTATAGCATTTTATTCTAGGTGTAATGTTTGCATGATGCCTTCGGCCTGCTCGCATGGCATGACTTATGTAATTCGTAATTTAAAAGTTAATACTGTTTATTTATTTCATTTCATGAAGAACTTGTTTTATACGCTTTAGTACCAACTCTAATGATGGGGCCATGTTGTTGTGAGGGTACCCATTAGGAATTCCTTGGAACACCCTCCCCTCGGTCTGGGATGTTTACCCAACCAAAGGCGACAGAGAAAGGAATCAGATATCCAAATCGTAAGTTAAGTGAAACTCTGAAATAAACTTTTCCGGTCATTTATCATTTTGTTTAAAGATTCATTTGTCTTACTTTTGTTGTCAATTACTAATGTTAATTTGTAAATCCTTTCACGAACTTCGACGATGCACAAATCCAGATGCAAGCTCCTGCCAGTTGCGCAAAAGGTATTCGGGTCTCATTTTGCCACTCTTAACCAAATGCCCTAAGTTATTCTAGGATTGATACGATTCTAAAACTTGATGGGTGGAAAGGTCCATTCATAAAGATAGTTTGTTCTTTAGCTCTGTATCCCTGATTTACGGAAGGCATAAGGATCATAACCTTATTACTCGGTAAAATAATTGAATCATATAAATAGAATATGGTTGTGTATCATTTTTAAATTTGTATGTTCGACTTTGGCATGGAAATATGAACAGTTCCTCCTTTCAAAGCAATAGATCTGTTATATGGGTATTTTGGGAATGAATAGTAATATGTATCTGTGCACAACGATTCTGTATTGACTCTTCCAGGTTTTAACTTGGATTCTATGGAGAATTTCGAATGATTTCTTGTTTAATCTTGTAGCTTTACTCCTATTAAATTATCTCAGAATATCATATGTATATTCCAGAAATTCTACTAATATTAGCTAGATTGTTTTTCTTCCTTTATATTTAACACCTGTTGGATCTGTAGCCTGAAGGCTTACAGTCATCCGTGTATGAAATTAAACTTATTTATTTATGAAATTTGTATTCCTTTAAATCGAAAACTCAACGAAATCGAAATAGAATATCAAACTTCTATGCAAGTATTAGGTATACATATATAAATATATCCATGTATGTATGTATATAACTCTATACAAATATTTATTCTTACCATACATCGATATTATAGTAGTGTTATGACTCTGTATAATTCATTACAGAAATATGTGAATGTATAATTATTTTTCATTCTTGTACTTTTAAAAACACAGGATCTATACCATTCGAAAATAGAATCAGACTGATTTTGTTAAACTAGAAGTATTCTAGAGTGTTCACATAATTTAGTATATATAGGGAGTTTTATTCAAAGCATAAAATTAAAATTGCATGGAATTTATCCTACATTTGATCCATCCATTCATAGTTTAACTCACAACAATAATTCACATATTATGGTGCTAGCTATACTCTCTCTTAGTCATTTAAATCAAAACAATTCTTGATCAGAAACAAATTCAATAGAAATAATTGACCCAGCAATATATAGATGTATTCTGATAGTCATTTAAAGCAAGGGATATATAACCAGAAAAGAGTAGAGGAACATATATGAACTAGTTCATTGAAAGACAAAGGGAACAACCACGTTCCTCCCAACCTTAGAATGGAACAACCAAATTCACTTGCTTCATTCACCCCCTAGCCTGACCATGAATCCATGAGGGAGAACTCAAAACTCCACCTCAACAATAGTCCTTCCACTTCAAAAATTTCTCCTTTCCTCACACTCAGAGAACCAGTGTTCATAACAACAAGCGATCCTTTCCCCCAGCATACTAGGCATCGTCCTGCCTCCTCTCATCTGCTATATATCCAAAGCCATTTTTGCCTAAGTCTTTTTCCCCCTTTGGGAGTTTTCGTAGCTTTCCAAATCCATGATTTTCAAGGGCTGCCAATGGCGAAATTCTTGATTTTTCACTTGTCACATTCATTCTTGAAGTAGTTCCAACATGTTTCCCTCTCATAGAGTCATGGTCAGCTGATTTTAACATGGTTGTTCCATTTTTCCATCAACAATCAATATAAAATATTTTGTCTCATACACATGTCATAATCAAATAGTTAGTTGGGTCAAATCAGGTTTCTTTCCAACAGTCATAATCATCAATTACAATTAACTAAATTCGAAATTCAAAATTGCCATAAATGGAAACAATTTTCCAATTTCGAATTTACTAAAAACGAAAATAATTTCCTAAGCGAATTCCACATTTAAAAATAATTTATTTTGGGGGATGTTACACTTTCTATTGATCTAAGCGAATTAGAAAATGAACTTTTCAACATAAAAATACGGAATGAGATCAATGTCGCCCCCTTGAGAAGGTACATTGAAGAATTCATCGAAACAGAGTTCAAGCAGGTCGTCGACGAAAGCCAACAGAAAAATACATAAGCAAGCAAATAGAAAAATGACTGATATGTACCATCACTGTAAGTTTATACTCATGACATCCTACTCGGTTTATCAATCCAGTTTTTCCACCTTTTTTGAATAGAAATCTCTAGCTAGGGATTGATACCTTCAAATTTCTTTTTTTCAGGTATTACATTCTATCGCCACCCACTTCTTCTTTCCACAGTCATATTTCTTGTACATATGTCTCTTATGGTCCGCGGGAGCCCCAATACCAGTCTATATGACAAACGCATTTAAATTTTGAGGAATATGTAACAAACTATTATTTTTTGATATATTCCAAATAAAACTAATCTTTATCTCCTTTTATATTTATGTGCTTCTAAATTTTTATCTTCAACTATGTTGAATGTGAAGACATTCTATTTATTTGATTCAAATTGTCTTTTTCTCATGCATATCTTTTTCTGTTGGGTCCGTCGGAGCCCCAATGCCAGTCTATATGACAAACACATTTAAATTTCTAAGAATATGTAACACACTTTTATTTTTTGATATATTCCAAATAACACTATTTTTTATCTCGTTTTATATTTATGTTCTCCTAAATTATTGTCTTCAACTGTGTTGAATGTCAAGAAATTGTGTTTATTTAATTTGAATTATCTTTTTCTCATGCATATATTTTTCTACTCCACTGCATATACCTTTTTTTTGTCCTGGCACATATACATACAACTCTATGGAAATTTTACTTAACTATAACCAATTCAAAATACACATTGAATAGATGAAACATTGAAGAGATAAAACATGCAAAGTAGGACTACTCGAAAGAACGGAAATTTCGAACATAGCAAGATGGATTACATAGTTTCAAAAAATAAATGGGACTCTAGAGGACACTTGTCATTTCTTGCATAGATACCACCTGTCATTCATACTTCTTGTCATATATGCACTGCAATTTCTATCTTCCCCTGCTACTTTTTCCCCATCCCTCTACATTTATTCCCAATTCAACCCGACAGAAACTACACTACCATGCAACACTTATTATTATTATTGGTAACACATATCATATAATGTTCCCATATCTAGTGATATGGATACTAACCTATTTTATATGATATTTTATTCCTTATATTTATATTGCTATGTTTTAATATATTCTAATGTATTTATATCTGTTTTGCTACTTTTCTATGTTTTAATGTATTTATATGTGTTTTGCTACTTCTCTATGTTTTAATGTATTTATATGTGTTTTGCTACTTCTTTTCAGGTTTTTCTTCTTCTACAATTAAAATCTTTATTTAGTCTTTGTTTTTCTATTTGTTGGTTTTGGTGTCGCCTTAGTTTATTATATTTTAGTTTTCTTTTCGTAACCGTCCTTTTAGCTTTCTAGGGTTCGCTAGTGTGTTTGTGTATTTATTACCAAGATGGTCATGTTATCATAAACTACTTATTCATATACTATTTGATGATGGATTTAGTTTGATAACATAAAACTCAAATTGATTAATTTCTTCACTATCCAAAATATAATAATTATATTTTGTTATGAGATTCATAAAGTTATTTAAAACAAATTGTTTATATAAAAAATTATTATTAATAATAAATGTTTTTTTATTATTAAATTTATTATTGATTATTTTCTTCACTATTCAAATATAATAATTATATTTTGTTATGAGATTCATAAAGTTATTTAAAGCAAATTCTTCATATCAAAATTTATTATTATTATTAATTATTTTTTATTATTATATTTTTTATAAAATTAAATTATTTATATCAAAATTTATTATTATTATTAACTTTTTTTTTTATATTTAATAACTTAAATAAAATTCAATAAATTTAATTATCTAAAAATTTTAAATAAAATAATTATAAATTTAACTATAACAATTATTATAATGTTAATTTTTTCATTCATTAACCAAATATATTATTTACATAATGTTAATAGAAAATCAGCAAAATACAATACTTCACATACATTTTTTACAAAATATTCAACTATTACTTATTCTTACATACTTTTTTTTTAATAGAAAATTCATAAAGTTAGAAAATTCATAAAGTTAGTAATAGAGTTAAAAATTTTAAAACAATTTCATAAAAAATTTACTTATTCTTACATACTTTTTTAATAGAAAATTCATAAACTTAGAAAATTCATAAAATTAGTAATAGAGTTAAAAATTTTAAAACAATTTCATAAAAAATGTATGGATTAACATAATAGTTTAATAAGATAAGTTAACAATTTTTTTTAACAAATAAATATAACTATTGTTATTTTAGTGCACCATAAATTATAGTTTTGTTTTGTTATCTTAAATAATAAAATTAATTTTAAAAAATATTATTATTATTATTATTATTGTTGGTGAAAAATTATATCATGATTCTAATAAATAATTATATCATACTCTTGTTATTACAAAAGATATAATTATTCAAATCACAATCATTTCACTCATGATATTTATGTATTTTTGTTTTTAAGCATGCGTAATCAACATATTGTATCTTGGTAGACAACAAACAATTCACCTTGAAGAAGAATTAAACATCATTTAAGTCATTAATAATATCAAAATAACAACTACATAAACTTGATATCAAAAAACACAATATGCATGTGTGTTATATTGTTTATACATGAGTGAAGTTGTTATGTAAAAATGCACTGGAAAACAATTTAACTTACAAAGTACGTATGCAAAGATCCACAATTAAATCTTTTTAGAAGTTGTGCTTTATGGAGGCAATCACTCTTTAGTGCCTCTCATAATTTATTGCATAGACATCCTCTATCCCTCCCTATGTGCTTTGGCTCCCTATGTGCTTTGGCTCCCTATGTGCTTTGGCTGACATTTCCTCTTCCATGTGTTGCTTAACTTTCTCCAAAATGTTGGCCTTGGCATTCCTATATAAATCATAATAATTGGTGCCAATTCATTTCTAACTATCATACCTAGACCTCTTATTCTTTTCCTCAAGGGGATTATTCAATAGATGTCTCATTCATAATCCCAAAGTTCCTATAATTGGATCCCTCATGAGTGGCACAAAGAACATCAAATTCATTCACATTCAAGTTGGTCATCTAAGTCCCTACTTTGGCATAATTAGGACCACCAAACTCTACTATTAGAACTTTCAATTTTCCATGTTTTCTCAACAACAAGAAAGAAACCCTCACCTAAAGCTCATATTTAATAAATAGAAGTTAGGAAAAACCCTTAAAAAATATTTATGATTCATAAATATAATGTACCTCTAAATTTATTAGAATTTTTGTTTTTATTTTTTTATGCAATAAAAGTCATTCTTATTGTCATTGTGAACACAATTTGGACAATATTAATGAAACTTTTTATATATGGTCGTTACTTTGGTTTCTACTAAACTTTAGTTATAAATTTTTTTATAAGACTAACAAACATCTTGTATAATTTATCTTGGCAAACCCACATATATGTATATCCTCCCTAATTATGACACTCCACCAAACTCTTGCTTATACAAAGTCTCGACTAGATCAATATACTTTACTAACCATAACCCCAAGGTAATAGTATTCCACGAGAGGGTTCATTCAAGTACTTGATATGTCAATAACTAAGCACACTCATATATTTTTTATTTTATTTTTCTTGATACGTATTGTCTAAGAAAATATTTAAGTTCTTTCTCATCGACCAAGTGGACGTTGTTTAACTGGCTCATACCAAGAAAAGAGTTGGCGTGGTCATACAAGAGTTGAGACTAGCACCCGGAAAATACTAGGTGATTTACTACATATTAACTGCACATAACATTAACCACTGACGTGCCATGATTCTATCCAATCCCGTTATTCCACCATCTCGATTTCACATGGGCTTACTATACTAAGTACCCGTTGTTTAATGCATATTAAGAGTGGGGGGGGGCTCAAGCTGCTTCAAAACTCATTTGAACGAGACATCCTTGCATTATTTACCAAAAAATGATTCGTTGTGTTTTTGTTCCATTCTGTAAATTTCTCTTACTAAGACGTAGAATATGCTTAGCTCGTTCTGCCCAGAGATTTCTAAGGCAATGAACTCAGGTAGAGAATAGGATGAATAAGTCTATTATCACTGACAATATGAAAAAAAATTCAGCATGTAATTCATATTATTTCCTGTGTTGTTTTGGCTTTTTCAGAAAGAACTGCATTCACGCATGCATAAAATTCTATCCTTAGTCCCGTTTTATTGAAAAAAAAGCCGAACGCCTATGAATTTTCAAGACCTGGTACTAGAATTCAAATACAAAAGGGTAATAATAGGGCAACGTTTTCTATAAGTAAAGGGAGAATAATAGAATAATATTGTCCTCGTAACCAAGGGTCGAGTCCTTGAGTTTCTGTTGATAATGTGGATGGATACATTCTGTAAGTTCTGAGTATCAAATCTGTAGCCATATCTTGTTTAAAACATTTGTCTCCACCAAGATGAAGGAAATATTGTGATTCTTATCGTATTTGTGGGGTTAATAATACCAAATCGTCTATTTTGTTTTTATATATATATATGCTATATAGTTAGTGTCCCACACGAATACCCTAAAAAATATGGTTTGAGTGTTATGTGCTCAAGAAGTTTTCCAATTTTGTTTTGATAGTCTTGTTTTCCGTTACTTTCCTTATTTAGTATCGCAGTGTTTGTAATACTTTGTTTTAAAATTGGTACAATATATGCTTCAGGGGGAAAATAAGATTTCTTATTAATTAATGTAGAAGTTAACTGAATGGTAATTGTTCATGTTTTAAAGAGTTAGAAAACTGTTCACATTGTGCAAGTCAACTTTTCAAACATGTCTACGATGCTCCACTTCATTCACCTTACCTAGGACGATGCAGGTACCAATCGTTGTTAAATGTTAAAAGAAAAATACTAATTCCCTTTTTCAAATCCTCCATACCAATGGTTGGTTGGAAGGATCTCGCTATTGTGAAATATCAAAGTCTAACCCGATAAAGGTATTCAAGTTTCAATCTCAGAGTTTTTACAAGTAACGTTGTAATTTAACTCCCGTCTATTTTATTGCATGGAAAGAAGTCTCCTTAATAGTTAAGGATTTGGTTTTATTCTTTCTCGATCATATCCGGACATGGTTTGCCTGAATATCTCAACTATGTTATATTTATATTGAAGAAACTCAAAAAGTAACTTTTATTCAAGATAGAATACTTTTTATTTTTAAGTAAAAAAAAAGGGAGGATCATGTTTATATTACTAGTGCAAATTTACAAAGTCTAATAATGCCGCCCACTGTCCCGCCTATTAAGAGGAAACCGAGACAACTGGCCTGAAGTTGCCATCTGTCTTCAAACAAGCAAAAATTTGTCAGGCTATCGTCATGCCCGAAGGAAACCAGGATGGACAGCCTGAATGCATTCAGTCCAGTGTCTAACAACCTCATTACAGACATATCTAATATCTACAGCTAGGAGAAAATGCAAATTAGAAACATTCATGTAACCTTTTGACCAGGCGAGTCGCCATCATCATCTTTCTTTTGCCATCCTACTGGAATCGTGTAGGCTTGCGCGTAGGTAGGACACTGTAGTCGTGGGGATGCTCTGGAGTGTGTTGCATACATCATATCTAGGTGGTGGCCGATTTGAACGGCTCTGAAGATCTCGTCATCCACCATACTGCGAGTTTCAAAGAGGAGCTCGAGATAGCTTGTATCGTGGTAGGGAGGCTGGTCCTCCCAATCCTCCTGAACAATCAAAAAGGGATTTGGCCATTAAGCATGGGTTCCCTCCGTGTCTGCTATGGCTTTGCTAAGCCGACCTACTCGTTGATTACATTGTTGTGCTGCTGTCTCTGGGGGTGGTCCGTGTGTTGGGCTTGTTGTTTCTTCTCCTCCACTCGACACTTCTTCCTGAACGTAGCAAGTGGTGAAGTACTCTGCCTGTTCTTCTACCTTACGCCTGTGAGAGGTTCCAGGATCTGAAAGCTTAATCTTGTTTCCAAAAGCCGCGGGGGGATTCCAATTGTCCGGGACGGTGAAAATTAGGTGTTCAGGATAGTTCTAGATGGATTCATCTGGAGCCATCTCCTCCACATACACCATGGGTGGCATTTTGTGTCTCCCGTGCTCCCTGGTTTCCCTGGTTGCCCGCGCAGATGCAAGGGCCAATGCTCGCTCAAATGCCTTCTGCCTCTTCTTGCGAGAGTCATAGGCATACCATGCCACGCCTTTGCAAGGCTTCCCGCGCGCTCTCAGCATGTGGAGGAGTTGAGCTAAGTCTGGGGCATTGACAGAAAGATTGGCCCTGCTCCAGCACCTCGCAAATTGGATTTGCAAATACATCATTTTGCCATTCAAAAAATTGATAAGGGTGAGACTGATTGTGACTGTGGAAACCATTAAACCTGAGTGCTTAATTCTCTGGAGTGTCATTCCCTTCGCTTGCTTGAGGGGGATCATCAACAGGACATGGTTGTGCGGGTGCCCTCCCAACTTTAATGGTGAGAGGATGGGAGGTGGTGGCCATTATTTATTGCACTGCCCATCACATTGCCACTTGGCCTGCGTGTTCGACGTGGCACCCCATCTGGGGTATTCAAGATAGAATACTTAGTCCCATTCTGTTATTGTATTTATATAGCTTAACACTAATAAATTCATTAATATACAATTTTACTCCTAATAGTTATCTCTATAGTTTCTTTTTTTTGTTTACAAGAGTTTTTTCATGTTCTACTTTGTATTCATATTTATAAAACTAACAACATAAACCCCCATTATCAACCATTTCCATAGAATTATCAAAGTATTTATTTTCTTCTTCAATGTATAAAATATTATAGATATACCATAGTTGTATAGTATTTAGAAAATATACTATTATATATGGTAATTTCCAAAATTTTAGAACCTTGAGTAACTATACCATATTGTTTGTTTAATATCCCCTTTCTGATGACTTATAGCTAACATGGATAAATCCATTTATGGAAATGAAAGTAATATATTTAACTTCTATAGTATACATAAATTTATATCAAATTAGAAAATCACCAAATCCAACATGAATAATACTGGTAAAATAAGATACATCTATATCGATCAATTTCTATAGCTACAGGTAAATCAATAAATCCAATGGGAAAAATATTAGTGAGATAAGATACATCTATTTAGATCAATTTCTGTAGCTACATGTAAATCAATGAATCCAACATGAATAATACTCGTGAGATGAGATACATCTATATAGATCAATTTATGTAGCTACATGTAAACCAATAAATCCAACATGAATAATACTAGTCAAATAAACTACATATATGTATAGTCAAGATGGAATCAAATGAAACAACCACATTCCACCCAACCGTAGATGCAGAACAATCCATATTATGTGTCATCGTCACCCCCTAGCCTAACCATGACTCCATAAGGGAAAACTGAGCTTCAGTCATCCACTATTTTTCTGTATAGTTCAAAAAATCACTTTTTCCTAACACCATTTGTGCTCTCAAAGAAGAATATTCATTTTCACAACATACTAAGTAGCGTCCTGTCTCCCACATATTTTGTATATATCTCATTTTTATTTTCTTAAAAAAATTTCCTTCCATTTCCCTCCTTGGAAATTCGCATCTTTACAAATCCTTGATTTTTAGGGGCTTCCAATGACAAAACTCCACTCGTGACACTTTTAAAAATTATATTTGAGTTAACTCAAACATGTTACCCACTCATGGAGTCATAGTTATCTACTTTTAACCTAGTTGTTCCACTTGTTTCCATCATTTAATTTATTGTAAATATTTTTATAATACATTTTTCCATCAAAAGAGGACAGTTGGAAAGTTCAACTCTTGCTCAACTCTTTCTCAATATAGTAATTAAATGTCTTAATAATAACCAGTATGAATTTCCATAAATGAAAAATTATTTTCAAGGAAATATCATTAAGAATAAAAATGTTTTTATTTCTTGAGCATGTCACATCCTCTCCCCCTTAAGTATAACAATGTCCTCGGTGTTAGTCTTTCCCTCAATTCTTCACTTGGAACAGAACTGGATAAGATTTCATCATTTCATCTTCTACCTCCCAAGTAGTCTCGTCAGAGCCAAAGTGCTTCCATTGCACTTTCACCTGAGCAATGGCTATGTTCCGATGTATTGTTTATTTCATACCCATAATGAATAGATGTTTCGCTTGGAAATCGCCCTCTGGTTTCACCTATACCATATTCCAATCAATGATGTGAGTAGGATCATGGATATATCTTTTCAAAAATGAAACATGAAAAACATTATGAATTTTTAAATTTGCACGGAGTGCTAGTTGGTATGCCACTCATCTGATTTGAGTTAAGACTTCGAATGGACCACAAAACCTTGGTGCCAACTTTGAACAATTCCCTAGTTTTATTGAGTTTCTTTTTGCTTGGACTTTAAGTTCTCCAACATTAAATTCTTGATGTCATATTTTATGATCTATGAAGCTTTTTAGTCGATATTGAGCAACCTTTAAATTGTGTTGCACTTTTCTGACCATTCGTTCCATTTCTTGGAGCATTTCTGGTCCAACCATGATTCCGTCGACTCAATTATCCCAACTAATTGGAGTTGTGCATTTTTTGCCATATAAAACTTCGAAGGGACTCATTTTTGTTGATGCTTGATAACCATTATTGTCTACCAATTCCACTGAGTGTAGGTATTCTTTCCACTTAGTTGGATTTGTTCTTACGTACTTTCATAGCACATATTCAATATTATGATTTGTATGTTATGTTTTCCCATCCATTTGCGGATGATGAATTCTGCTAAAATTCAAATTAGTTCACAAACAAGCAAACAATTATTTAAAAAAAAATGATGTAAATTTGACATATCTATGTGAAACCACTGTTTTAGGAATTCCATGCAATCTAAATATTTATTTCATAAAAATTTCATCGATTTTAATAGCCCTATAGGTAGATTTCAAAGGTATGAAGTGAGAAGACTTACTCAATTTAACAATTACTACCATGATTGAATCATTTTGTCTTTGAGTTTTTGGAAAACCTGTAATGAAGTCCATCGAAATAATTTATCATTTCCATTCTGGTATAGGTAACGGTTGTAATAGACTTTCCATATGTTGATGTCCACCTTTAACCTATTAACAATCTAAGCATTTAGATAAATATTTAGCTGTTTTGGATTTCATATTATGCGAATAATTTTTTTTTCTTAAGGATGCTATCATTTTCTCATATCGTGGATAACCAGAATAGGGATTTTTATGCAGCTCATTTAGAATTAACATGTTCAAATCAACAAAATTTGGTACATAAATTATGTTTTTGAACTTTAGGAATCCACTTTTATCAACACTGAAATCGGTACTATTGAATTCCCTTCATTTTTCTGCAATTGATATGTTGTTTTGATGTTTTCTGCTTCATTTTTGCTAGTGGATTTAATTTTTTCCTCAATTTCACTTTCTATTTTGTTGATAATAACTTCACATAATTCATTAGTTCTTGAACTTAGTGCATCTGCGACTTTATTTTCTTTTTACCTTGATGCATCGTACTTCAAAATCAAAATCACTAAAAAAATCTAACCACCTTGTGTGTCGTGTATTGAGATCTCGTTGACTAAATAGATGTTTCAGACTCCTATTATCTGTTAATAACATATATTTCCTTCCAATTAAATAATGTCACCACATCCTTAAAGCATGAATTATTGTGGCTAATTCGAGATCATGAGTTACGTAATTCCTTTCACGTTCTTTTAATTTGTGATATTCGTAACAAATTACGTGTTCGTCCTCTAGTAATTCTCCACCTAATACTTCTTTACTCACATCTACACAAACTGTAAGATATTTATAAGGGTCATCCACTTTAAGGATTGGTGTTGTAGTTAGTAAACCTTTTAATTTATCAAAACTATCCTCGCATTTTTGAGACCAATTAAATTTTGTTCCCTTTTTTATGCAATTATGTAATAGGATAGACAATCTTGGAAAATTCTTTAATAAGCCTTTGGTAATAATCGGTGATCCCCATGGATGATCATATGTCCGCTACGGCTTTAGTTATAAGACATTCCATATTTTCTTTAATCTTTTGAGGGTCTACTCCAATACCATCTTCTAATATCACATGTCCCAGATATTGAATCTTTCTTTGATAGAAATCACATTGATCAAACTTAACATACAACTTTTTCTCTATAAGAGTCTATAATACTATTTTCAAGTGGTGTTCATGTTCTTCTTCATAATTTGAATAGATTAATATATAATCAATCAATATCAGTTCGAATTTTTCCAAGTATTCGTTGAATATAATGTTCATTAGACACATAAAATTTGTTGGTACATTAGGAAGTCCAAATGGAATCACTACAAATTCATGATGTGCATAATGTGTCGTAAACATCTTTTTATTTACATCTTCGTCTTTTATTCTAATTTGATGATAATCGGATCTTAACTCTAGTTTAAAGAATATTTTCGCTCATCCAACCTCGTCAAATTAATTATTAATCCTCGATAGAGGGTATTTGTTTTTAAACGTCATTTTATTCAATTGACAATAGTCAATACATAGTCTTAGTGTTCCATCTTTCTTTTTGACAAATAATACCAGTGCACCCCATGGTGAGACAATTGGTGTGATATATCCTTTATGTGACAGTTTAGGTATTTGAATGTTTAATTATGTTAACTCGGGGACACTCATCGTATAAGGTGCCTTTGGCACCGATGTAGATCCAGGTAGTAGATCAATAGAGAAATCTATTTTTCTACTTGGAGGTAAATACGATATTTCTTCCACAAATACATCCTTAAATCCTTGAAGAACTGCAAATTCTTCTAAAATTGGTTTTATTTCTTTCTCTAAAATATTTTTCACTTGGATATCATATATTTTACAACCTTTAATAATGCACTTTATAAATTGCATTGTTAATATTTTTTCTTACAAAAACTGGTTTACTAATTCCTTTCACTATTTTGGATATTTTGTTTTCATTTTTGTATACAAATGATTTTTCATAAACAAATCAGTATAACTTTATGCTTTTCTAACCACTCCATTTTTATAAGTATATCATATGATCCTAAAGGTAATACATTCAAGTTTATCTTTGTATTATGACCACTTATATTCAACTCACAATAAAAATGAGTTATGTTACCTTTCTTTTGGTCCATGTTGGTAATTGTACTAACGAGGATTTAGTATGCTTTACTTTCTTCACTTTGTTTGAGTCTACTAAATCTAGGGTAACATAACTTAAAATATATCCTAGGTTAATTAGCGTATATACTTTTCTATTATGAATTTTACCTTCAATGTCCACAATAGTGGATTGATGATCTGCTTGTCTTCAATCCAAGGATGTGTTGATTCTATGGATACTTTTGCCAATATCTCCAACTATTGATGATTCTTGTATGTTTTGAATTGTCTTCTTTGAAACATTTATATATTCCTCAACAAATGTGGTTTTCCACATCCCCAAAATTTCAATGGCTCTCTAGGACTTTCATTTTCTTTCTTAAATCCCAAGTTAATTGATTTACTTCCTTGTACTTGTGGCACATTTCTATGGGAGTTATGTTCTTTATGTTCTTTGGTCATGTTTCGAAATGGTGAAGGTTTGAAACCCCTTTTCCTTTTATTTATCTTCTCTTACTTCTTTTCTCTCCATGCTTTTGGATTTCCATATTGTTGTTTGTATTTATTGTAACATATTCTTTCTTTTCGCAATAAGTTTTTGGGTTATCAAATTATATTTTTTTCTTGTATGACTAAGGTAAAAATCTTAGAAATATTTTAATCTTTACCTTTCAATGTTTAATATAATGCACAAATCTCCACAATTCTAGAAACTTAGTAATTAGATTCTCCATGGACATCTGTCCTAACTCCAGTTCATAGAACTCTTTGCTTTTTCTCTCATAATAAATTTCATATAAGTATTGTTTCTTAAAGTGTTTCCTAAAATATTTTCATTCCATCTTCTTTTATTTTAGTTCTTTGGCTAGTTTTAAGTCTTTCCACCATATACTGGATTTACCTTTCAGATTGTAGATGGTCATCTTTACTTTCATGTTGCTAGAGTAATTGTAAATATGGAAGTATTTCTTTATGTTAAGCAATCTTATGCTTTTTCACCATTTCTAGATTCACCATCAAATGTTGAAGGTTTGATTTTCTTGAATTCTCCATCTAAATGGTTCATCTGCTTTCTTTTCCTTACTGTAGATGCTCTATTCTCTGTCATATGTGTTTCGTTAAAAGATATGTTTTCTTTTTTTGCTCCATGGCTAGAATCTTTTGAGGAATTTTTACTAACTTTTTTGTCCACTTGATTATTCTTCGTGCTCTTTTTTGTTGCTATGCTTCATAACAATATCTTATTAATATCATATTGATCTTCATGTGCTTTTTTGAATGTTTCATTATCATCTCTGAATATGTGTAATTCCACTATAAGATTCCTCATTGTTTCCAATACCTGGGTTGCAGAACTACCTTCCATATGATGTTTCGTGTTTCTAGGAAGTTCTTCATTATTAATACCTCCACGTCTTCCTTCTTTTCCATTCTATGCTGATATAGTTACAAAAAAAAATTGACACAGTTGTTTGTAACAATAAAAATAATTTGTTTATTATAGTTTATGTTTAACAAAAAAACATTTCTAGTAACACCCTCACACCTAAAGTATTCTAACCTATATCTCTTATACCATATGTAATGTACCTCTAAATTCACTACTTTTTGTTTTTGTTTTGTTTAACCAATCAAAATTATTCTGAACACAATTTCGACAATATTAATGAATCTTTTTATCACTAAAAAAACATGGTCCTTACTATGATTTCTACTAAACTTTAATTATAAAGTTTTTCTAAGACTATCTCGGCAAACCCACATATATATGGATAAATATACTTTACTAGCCATAACCCCAAGGTAATAGTATTCCACGAGAGGGTTCATTCAAGGACTTGATATGTCGATAACTAAGCACACTCATATAACTTTTATTTTATTTTTCTTGATATGTATTGTCTAATCAAATCTTCAACTTCTTCCTCATTGACCAAGTGGACGTTGTTTAACTGGCTCGTACCAAGAAAAGAGTTGGAGTGATCATACAAGACTTGAGACCAGTACCCGAAAGAGACCAGGTGATTTACTCAGTATTAACTGAACGTAACATTGACCAAAAACGTGCTAGGATTCTACCCAATCTAGTTATTCAACAACCCGGATTTCCCATGGGCTTACTGTACTAAGTACCCGTTTTAATGTAGAGGAAGAGTGGGGGGCATCGAGATGATTAAACACTCGTTTGAATGAGACATCCTTGCTTTGTTTACCAAAAAATGATTCATTGTGTTTTTGTTCCATTCTGTACATTTGTCTTACTAAGATGTAGAATATGCTTCGCTGGATATGCCCACAGATTTCTAAGGCAGTGAACTCAGGTAGCGAAGAGGATGAACATGTCTATTATCACTAACGGTAAGAAAAACGTTTTCACCCTGTAATTAATATTACTTCCTGTGTTGTTGTTTTTTTTTTTTTTCAAGAAATAAGTACATTGGTGAATGCATAAAATTATATCCTTAGTCCTATTTTATTGAAAAAAAGGAGAACGCCTCTGAATTTTCAATACCTGGTATCATAATTCAAATACAAAAGGGTAAGAATAGGGCAGAGTTTTCTATAAGTAAAGAGAGAATAATATAATAATATTGTTCTCGTGAACAAGGGTCGAGTCTGAAAACGGACCTGCAAAACAGAAAACGAAGTGCAGGACAGAACGAAAACAGATCTGCAATAATAGAAAACGAATTGCAGAACGGAATGCAAAAACACCACGCAGATCTCTTTATTTGAATTGATATATAAAGGAATTACATGCAGGAAATGCTTCGTAAATAACGAAGCGACTAACAGCCTAACTCGGCGATGAAAACAAGAAACCAAACGATTTGCAGTTAACTAAACAATCGCGGAGCAAATCGCTCAACTTATTCGTCTAACACACCCCCTTAAGTTGGAGCGCAACAATCATTTAACCTAACAACACTCAGCTTAGATCTGAGTGATACAAATGTTTCTGTGCCCAAAG
>ML796395.1:131546-158631 GCA_009831015.1 Picea engelmannii
CACAATTTACTTGTGGGGTTTTCAACTACGACACTTTATCTTACTACAGTAGTAATCCAAACCACAACACAAATCTTTTTTAAGAATTGACTAGTCATGTCCTTCCAGCTAGTATACTTTCGAGACCAATATTCATAACAGTAATGAGATGCAGCAAAGATAATCCATTTCAAACTAGTAGAGAGACATTCTTGCAATTCCTAAGTTTGCAATAGGATGCATTCGATCTTTCGTCCTTAATATGACTTCTAACATATACATTCTATCAAGTATGTAACCAATTAGCATTCAGCCAGAGAAGGGACAGAAATAACATATCTGAAATAATACGCTGAAAGATGACGCAGACCCCCAATCCTCGGATCGAGGTCCGCACAGGATCTTTCAATTTCGGCCCCTTAGAGTCTGACTGGCTCGTTTATTTCCTCTCGAAAATTCTTTGCACACAAAACAACAATGTTTTTCCACAGGTCCTTATGAGTATGCCGATGTGAACCAACACAAAGCACTACTCAACTCTACCGACCACAATAAAATGATCACGCCCTTTTTTCCTTATCATAACTTTCCTTTTGTTTTCTTTTCGGGATACTGGATTTCGCGAATCCTGTTGTCAAGGTTCTAGACCTTTCCACCTTCTGAAACCCAAAATGTTGATTTTCTTGAAATGCTTGGTCGCGTCCTCCTCCACATCTATATCTCGTTTCGTGACTTCGGGAGTTCTAGAACAAGGAATCCCGACCTCTTGTCTTCACAACTGCCGAAATGTCGAAACCGGAAACGTTCAGCAAAATACCGGCTTCTATCAGAACTTTTCACCTTTTCGGGGTTTCAGACTTCGAGATTTCGCGTGTCCTAATGTAGGGCTTTGGGCTCTCTAACCTATACAATCCCCGAAATCTGAAACAATATATCCAATGGGATAAATGGTTATAAGCCTCCCTTTCATCTGACGACCCACATGATTTTGGACTTTTGGGTACCGGGAGTCCAAGACTCTCGATCCCAGAACACTGTCCTCTCGGGTTCCCGAACCTCGAAACGCAGAATTGTCGAAATGCCACTTCACACTATTTCGTATTTCACAATTTCGGGGGTTCTCATGTGAAGTGCCTGAATTCCTGTCAACGGGAATGCCGAAATGTTGATTCCCAAAATTCTGAAATTCGTCCTAGACTATTCTTTTCATGATTCATGAGTTAGACTGACCAAGGGTTTTGGATTACACTCCAGACTCACAAATCCTGAATTGTTGAAATAATCTAATGCTCCAGTAGATCGTGATCAATGGTCCACGTTGACTCCTGTTACCAGAGTGATGGATTCACCCCTCCTTATCCACCTTGTAACTTCTCTGTATCTTATGGTTCTCGTGATTTCGAGAGTTCTCCTCGGAGATTTTCGACCGTTCAATTTCCTCCTCAAGAACCTCTCACTCAAAATCGACTCAGTGATCCTTCTCTGCGATGTGACTTCTGGACAACAACTTGAGCTTCTTGCTTTCTCTTGAATGATTCAAAGACCCTAACCATTTTGATCTTTCTCTAGTAAATTCAAATCACAAAAGAACTCCTGCGCGCACTCCTTCCGACAATCTATCAAATACTTCTGGGTATTTGGTCTATTCGACTCTATGTTGCCTCGTCAATAGTAGTCCTTCAATCCTTCCCTTAGTTGATAAGTCGTAAGGATTCCAACAGCCTGTGCACTCCTTGCACAGCTTTTGTGGTTCACTTGGACTTCTGTTGAAATAAGAACAATAGTATCCCTCATGAGCTTTCAGAGATAAACTCTGAACCTGGTCAACACACACCTTGAGGATGCTTTCATTGCACTCCTTGCAGGAACTCTCACTCAGGAAGAGAAACAATTGAAACTCATTTACTCTCTCTCTCAAACTTCAAACATCCAATATGAGATCATACATACACATAGTACTAAAGCAAATGCGTAACAGATAGCATAAAACAACTGGTAGCAGACCATTCAACATGCACAGACAGAAACATCATAACCCCATGAATCTGAATTAAAGATTCATATATTAATTCAAATCTCTTGTACATGAGTTCTTCTTCTCAACCCTCTACTACAACTCTCTCTTCTCTTGCTCTATTCTAATGACACGATTCCGATTTTTACCATGATACAAAGATGAGGGTGTCTATAATCATTTTCCCTCTTGTTCTTCTAAACTGTCTAATATCTAATTCAAACCTACATACTTTCATTAACTATGCATAAATGCCTCTACCTCCTACAGATGAGAGGGAATCGCTCATGATCTGTTTACAATATGCAAGTACGCTTCCCTTTAACCATTACATTAATGCTTCAAAAACATTTCCAAAACATGTAGAATGTGTGTTGCACTTTCCAACTATCTTCTGCCTTCATGCTCACTTGGTTGGCTTCTTGCAATGCTCCTGCATCATACTCCCTTGCTGGAAAAAATTTCATGAACTTATGTTCATGAGTTCTTGCACGGTCTGTCCATGCTTCTGAATTTCTTCTTCATCATCCCAACTGGCATCTTCAACTGGATGTCCCTTCCATTTGACCAAGTATTCAAAATACTCTTTCCTCTTGGTCTTCCTGCTTATTCTCTTGTCAAGTATACTTTCCATCTATGGCTTTTCAGCTACATGCATTTGTTTAGTCCACTGAACCTCTATCTGTTCACTGTCTACTATTGCTTCTTCATATCTGTAAGGGTACAAATCTGAGATGTTGAATATCGGTGAAATTTCGATCCCATCGGGTAATTCAATCTCATATGCATTTGCCCCAAATTTCTTTACAATCTTGCATGGTCCAGTCTTATTCATTTTTAGTTTGTTATCTACTCCCCTTGGGAACCTTTCTTTCCTCAGATGTGCAAGAATCAGATCACCAACTTCAAACTGAAGTTCTCGCCTATTTTGATATTCTCTGGGTTTATACTCTTGACTCGAATTTTGCAAATGTTCCCTCACGTGGCTGTGAAGTTCCTTCATTGCCTCTGAAAAATCCTCTGCACTCACACTTCTAGTTTAAGTCTATTCTGAATCCTTCAATTCAAAAACTCCCCTTGGATGCATTCCATACACAATTTGGAATGGACTTTGCCCTATGATTATATTGAGTGAATCATTGTAAGAAAATTCCGTCGGTGGCATAATGTGATCCCACTGACTGTGGTGTTCAGTCACTAGGCTCCTTAGTAAATCTCCCAGGCTTCTGTTTACAACTTCTGTCTACCCATCCGTCTGAGGATTATATGCTGAGCTAAATGAAAATCTTGTCCCCAACTTCTTCCATAAAGTCCTCCAGAAATTTCCAACGAACTTGGTATCTTGATCTGAAACTATACTCCTTGGAAAGCCGTGAAGTCTGACAACTTCCTTGAAAAATAGGTTCGCAATATGAGCTGCGTCGTTGGTTTTCTGGCATGGTATGAAATGTGCCATCTTTGAAAATCGATCTACCACCACAAATATTGAATCAAATCCTCTTTTCATTCTTGGCAGCCCCAATATAAAATCCATGCTCACTGCATCCCACGGCCTCTCGGGTATGGGTAATGGCTGGTATAATCCTGTGTTCTACCTTTTTCCTTTTGAGTGTTGACAAATCCTGCATTTGTCCAAAAATATTTTGACATCAGTCCTCATCCCCGACCAAAAATATGAGCCATTTAATTTCGAGAACGTTTTGTCATGACCGAAATGTCCGGCCAATCCTCCACTATGTTTTTCTTTCAACAGATTCTCCCTCATGGAGCATTTTGGAATACATAATTGATTTCCTCTGAATAATAATCCATCCTAGATCATATATTCATTCCACTGGCTTCTGTCCCTCAGAATTGGATTCTCAGACGCCTCATATGCTCCCTTAAAATATGCGTCATCCTTGTATATTTATTTGAGGTTATCAAAACCCAAAGTCTTGACTCTGAATTCCTGCATCAACAAACATTTCCTGCTCAAAGCATCAACAACTTTGTTAGAAGTTCCAGAAATATGTTTAATTACAAAAGTAAAATTCTGCATGTATTCAACCCATTTTGCATGCTTTTGGTTCAACTTTTCTTGTTGACTCACGAATTGCAAAGCGTGATTATCACTGTACAAAACAAACTCTTTAGGGACCAAATAATGTCTCGCTTGTATGACTGCATAGAATTCCTTGTCATATGTTGAATACTTAACCTTTGCCTCATTCAGTTTCTCACTGAAGTATGCGACCATCCTGTAATCTTGGCTCAAGACCGCTCCAATTGCAAATCCACTAGCATCACACCTGACCTGAAATGTCTTACTGAAATCTGGCAACACCAGAATTGGTTGTTCAGTAATCCTCCTCTTCACCAGGTTGAAACTTTTTTCTGCTTCCTCTGTCCAATGAAAATATTTGTGTCTTTTCTTCACCATGTCCATCATTGGTGCACTAATCCCACTAAAATTTCAGATGAATTTCCTATAGAAACTAGCTAATCCATGGAAGCTTCGAACCTCAAATATACTTTTCGGCGATGGACAATTTTTAATCGCCTCTACCTTATCCAGATCCATTTTCATCTTATCTACAGAGATAACAAACCCCAAATAAATGAGTTATGTCCTCATAAATGTTGATTTCTTCATATTTATCAACAACTTCTCTTGTTGTAATCTCCTCATCACTGTAGCTAAATGCTTCAAGTGTTTTGTTTCTGTCTTGCTGAAAATTAATATATCGTCAAGATATACGATGACGAACTTTCCTATGAAATCCTTCAGCACTTCATTCATCAATCTCATGAAAGTAATGGGCACATTTGTTAAGACAAATGGCATAACAAGCCATTCATACAACCCCTCATTCGTCTTGAAGGATGTCTTCCATTCATCATCTTCTCTCATATGAATTTGATGATATCCGCTTTTCAAACCAATCTTTGAAAAAAAAAATTCCCCACTCAAGCAATCCATCAAATCATCCATCCTTGGAAAAGGAAATCTATATCTAATGGTAATCTTGTTTATTTCCCTTGAGTCTGTACACATCCTCCAGCCTCCATCATTCTTTGGGTTGAGCATTGTTGGAACAATGCATGGACTCAAGCTCTCTCTAACCAATCCCTTGTCCATTAAGTCCTGGACTTGTCTTTTGACCTCTTCATTCTCTTGCGACATCAGTCTCTACGCTGCTTTGTTTGGTAAACTAGCTCCAGGTATGAGATCAATATGATGACTTATACTTATGATCAATGGCAATGAACAAGAAAATTCGTCCACTACTATATCAGAGAACTCTTCCAGTAACCTTTGGATTTCCTCTGGTAAATCATCCACACTTGTACTGGTTAAAACAATTCTAGGCTTCCTGACCACGATGAATTGTGTATCTTCCTTATTCTTAACCTTCTTAATAAGTTCCTTCCCACTCATGAGAAGTACATTGTTGCTCACTTCTAGTTTCATTTCTTTATCCTTAATCGAAAACAACATGTGAGTTATCCCATTCTTCTCCAGAGTGTATGTGTTCTTTCTCCCATCATGAGTCACATTTGTGTCATATTTCCATGGTCTACCCAACAATAGATGAAAAACATCCATGGGAATGACATCACACAGTATTTCATCCCTCTATCCTCCTATTTTAAATTCAACTAAACATTATTTAGTGACATTTACCTGATGTCCTTTTTGTAACCACGAAACTCTATATGGGCTTGGATGTTCAATAGTCTCTAGCTCTGGATTTTCTACCATCTCTGTAGAAACAAGATTGTCTGTGCTACCACTGTCCATGATGACCTTCCATACCCTGTCTTTGGTCTTACAAGCAGTCCGAAAAAGTATGTTCCCTTGGGTTGGGTTTGTTTCCTCCTTCTTTGGCGTTAAGAGAACTTTTCTCATCATCAATGATCTTCCACCCTCAGCATCTTCTGCCTCAACATTCCATCCTTGTGCTTCGGAAATGTGAATTTCACCTCCTTCTTTCTTTCTATCTGGACATTCATACGATTTGTGTCCATTTTTTCCAGAGGCAAAGCATTTTATTTCTCTACCTCTGTCTCTTCCTCTTCCTCTGGTTCGAAGAAAAGTATTTCTATCAACATACTGTCCTTTTTGTGAGCTTCCGCCTCTCTCAGATTGAGTTTGAGGTTTCTTCCACTCTTCTTTAGGTTTCTGATTTATGTCTTGGGAAATTGTTTTACCTCTGGCTTGACTTCAGCCTCGGACTCTTTGACCTTAATTCTGGCTCAGCTTCTCTTCATCTTTTAGAGCCATCTGATAAGAATCCTCTACATTCTGAAGGCTCATCATGCTCATCTCATCCTGAATGTTGTATCTTAGACCATTCATGTACATGGAAACGTTTTCATCATCACTTTCCCGATGACCTGCTCTGATGTTGATCTTGTA
Organism: Picea engelmannii; assembly: GCA_009831015.1. Lineage (NCBI taxonomy): Eukaryota > Viridiplantae > Streptophyta > Pinopsida > Pinales > Pinaceae > Picea > Picea engelmannii. The sequence goes on from ML796395.1 coordinate 137,942, forward strand.
GAATTCTTCAGTGTACTCTTTCATTGTCATCAAATTCTATCTCAAGTTCTACATCCTCAAAAACAGAGTGATTTGATAATCCTTGGGTATGAATTTGGCTTTCATCTTCGCAACCATTCTATCCCAACTCTTGATTTTCTGCTTGCCTTTGCAACATCTATCAACCTGCAGTTCATCCCACCATAATGTTGCATGCCCTTTGAGTATGGTAACATCATGTTTGAATGTCTTGTCTTTCTTGACATCCTCATAGTCAAAATATTTATCCAAAGCTCTAATCCAGTCTAGAAGCTCTTCAACATCCAAGTTCCCCTCATACACTGAAAAGTCCATTTTTTCCCTGGCACCTATCCTTGCAACAACCCTGAATAGGCGTTCATCTACTGCATCTTCGGATGCAACTTCTTCTCCTTCATGTCCAGCTCCATTTTCGCTGTCAGCCTCGATGATATCCGCAGCGTTGACTGTGCACCTCTTTGTTGTCTCCATGGCATCAAGCCTAGAATGTAGTTCACGCATTTCCCTTTCCACTGCTGGATCAGGCATTGGTCTATCTCTTCTTCTCGACGTCATGGCTGAGAAATATTCTTCCTTCCTCTACTATAGAAAACAAAGAATTTTTTTTGTGCTCAGATACCACAACTAACGCAAACCCCCAATCCTCGGATCGAGGTCTGCACAGGATATTTCAATTTCGACCCCTTCGAGTTTGACTGGCTCTTTTATTTCCTCTCAAAAATTCTTTGCACACACAAAAACAATGTTTTTCCACAGGCCCTTATGAGTATGCCTGTGTGAACCAACACAAAGCACTACTCAACTCTCATGACCATAATAAAATGATCGCGCCCTTTTTTCCTTATCAAAACTTTCCTTTTTGTTTTCTTTTCGGGATAATGGATTTCACGATTTCGTGAATCTTGTTGTCAAGGTTCTCGACCTTTCCACCTTCCGAAACCCGAAATGTCAATTTTCTCGAAATGCTTGGTCGCATCCTCCTACACAGCTATATCACGTTTCACAACTTCGGGAGTTTCGGAACAAGGAATCCCAACCTCTTGTCTTCATAACTACCGAAATGCCGAAACCCGAAACGTTCAGCAAAAGACTGGCTTCTATCAAAATGTTTCACCTTTTCGGGGTTTTGGACTTCGTGATTTCGCGAGTCATGATGTAAGGCTTCCAACTCTCCAACCTCCACAATACCTGAACTCTGAAACAATATCTCCAATGGGATCAATGGCTATAAGCCTCCCTTCGATCCAACATCCCACGTGATTTTGGACTTTCGGGTACCGGGAGTCCAAGACTCTCGATCCCAGAACACTGTCCTCTCGAGTTCTCGAACTCTGAAACACCGAATTACCGAAATGCCACTTCACACTATTTTGTGTTTCACAATTTCGGGGGTTCTCATGTGAAGTGCCTGAATTCCTATCAACGGGAATTCCGAAATGTCAATTCCCGAAATTCTGAAATTCATCCTAGACTATTCTTTTCACGATTCAGGAGTTAGAGTGACCAATGGTTTTGGATTACACTCTGGACTCACAAATCCCGAATTCCTGAAATAATCTAACGCTCCAGTAGATCATGATCAACAGTCCACATTGACTCCTGTTACTAGAGTGATGGATTTTCCCCTCCTTATCCACCTTGTAACTTCTTTTTATCTTATGGTTCTCGTGATTTCGGGACTTCTCCTGGGAGATTTCCGACCGTTCAATTTCCTCCTCAAGAACCTCTGGCTCAAAATCGACTTTGCGATCCTTCTCTGGGACGTGACTTCTACACAACAACTGGAGCTTCCTACTTTCTCTTAAATGATTCAAATGACCTAACCCTTATGAGCTTTCTTTGGTAAATTCAAATCACAAAAGAACTCTTGTGCGCACTCCTTGCAGCAATCTATCAAATACTTCTAGGTATTTGGTCTCTTCGACTCCATGCTGCCTCGGCAATAGTAGTCCTTCAATCCTTCCCTTAGCTAATAAATCCTAAGGATTCCAACAGCCTTCTCACTCCTTGCACAGCTTCTGTGCTTCACTTGCACTTCTACTAAAATAAAAACAACGGTATCCCTCCTGAGCTTTCAGAGATAAACTCTGAACCTGGTCAACGCACACCTTGTGGATGCTTTCACTGCAATCCTTGCAGTAACTCTCACTTAGGAAGATGAACAATTGAAACTCATTTTCTCTCTCTCTCATATTTCAAACATCTAATATGAAATCATACATACACACATTACTAAAGAAAATGCATAACAGAAAGGATAAAACAACTGTTAGCAGACCATTCAACATGCACAGACAGAAACATCATAACACCATGAATCTAAATTAAAGCTTCATATATTAATTCAAATCTCCTGTACATGAGTTCTTCTTCTCAACCCTCTACTACAACTCTCTCTTCTCTTGCTCTATTCTAATGACACGATTCTGATTGTTACCATGATACAAAGATGAGGGTGTCTATAGTCGTTTTCCCCCTCGTTCTTCTAAACTATCTAATCTCTAATTCAAACCTACCTACTTTCATTAACTATGCATAAATTCCTCTACCTCCTACAGATGAGAGCGAATCGCTCATGATCTGTTTACAATACACAAGTAAGCTTCCCTTTAACCATTACATTAATGCTTCAAAAACATTTCCAAAACATGTAAAATGTGTGTTGCACTTTCCAGTTGTCTTCTGTCTTCATGCTCACTTGGTTGGTTGCTTGTGATGCTCTTGCATCAAAATATAAAGGGAATAGCCACATTCCTCCCAACCGTAGGACAGGGAAACCAAACTACTTGCCCGATTCACCCCCTATCCTGACCATGAATCCATGAGGGTGAACTTGGAAAAGCTTCTCTTCAACAATGTCCTACAGCTCCAATAGTTTTTCCTTGCCTCACACTCTAGCAGTGTTCATAACAACAAGTAAATCAAAAGTCTCATTTCTCAACATACTTGGCAGCGTCCTACCTCCTCTCATATGTTATTTATCATTTGCCTAGGTCTTTTCCCTCCCTTGGGAATTTTCGCATATTTCTAAATCCGTGATTTTCAAGGGCTGCCAATGACCAAATCACTGATTTTCCACTTGTAATAATCATCCCAGAGGTAGTTCCATCATGTTCCCCACTCATGGAGTCATGGTCAGCTAAATTTAACATGGTTGTTCCATTTGTCCTCCTGCAATCAATATAAAATATTGTGTTTCCATACAAGTGTCATAGTCAAATAGTTAGTTGGGTCAAATCAGGTCTCTTCCCAACAGTCAAAATAATTAATTACAATTACCAAATTCAGAATTCAAAATTTCCATAAATGGAAAAAAATTTCCAAATTCGAATTTACTAAAAACGAAATAAATTTCCAGGAATTTTAAATTTCAAAAATATTTTATTTTTGGGAATGTCACAGTTAACCATAGTCCTGTAAGGATAGGGTTGAATTTGACAACCCCAAGTCCTTAAGTGAAGTTTTCAGAAAGGCCTGAATGTGTTACGACCAGTATAAACAGCAGTCAAGATTTCCTAGGGCTTGGAAAGACAAGAAACAAGATAGAATGAACCGACAAAAGAAGGGATATTAGCCAACCCCTTTCCAATATGCAGCAAAGAGTTTTCCAAGGAAATATTTTCACTCCAATAACCATAACACCCAAGGAGAAGGTAAACCAGTTAATCTAGGAACCAAGCAGTTTGGGCACATCCCCAAAGAATCCTTAAAATGTTGGGAATGTGGAGAGCCTCACTTAAGGAGGAACTGTCCACATTTAACTTCTGCAGCCAGGACTACGGTTCACAACCTTCAGGAAGCCTCTACAGTGGGAGATGTGGGAAAAATATTACACAAAATCAATGTAGCCATGGATGGACGACAAGATGATCACCAGTCCAATGTAGTGGAAGTTGAAGGTAAGGTTAACAGTAGGCGTGTCTTTGTTTTAATTAATCCAGGGTCTACCTTGAGTTTTGTCTCTCCTGGTGTAGTGAATTCAAATAAACTTGGCTAGTCCAACTAGCAATAGGAACAAAAAGAAAAGTAACTGATTTTATTTATGACTGTGCGTTCAGTTTAGGTGGTCAAAACACAAAGATAAATCTGAATATTCTACCGTTAGGGTCTTATGATATAATTATTGGAATGGATTGGTTAGAGAGGCATAACGAATTTTTGGATTGTTATGATAAATCACTCACTTACAAAGATGAAAATGACATTGTTAGGACAATACAAGGCATACAAAAACCAATCTCAGTTAGGTAGATTTCAGCAATGCAATTTAAGAAGTGCATGAGGAAAGGTTGTCAAATTTATGCTATCCAAGTAACAAATATGTTGGAAAAATAAAATAAACCTATCCTAGAAGTTTTTGTCGTCTTACATGATTTTAAAGATGTGTTTGTTGACGAAATACCTGAACTTCCCCCAAGAAGAGAGATAGACTTTTCTATAGATCCGTTTCCTGGTTCAACCCTTATATCTAAGGCACCCTACCAAATGAGTTTACCCAAATTAACAGAGTTAAAGATTCAACTACAATAACTGTTGGACAAGGAATACATCAGGACAAGTGTCTTGCCATGTGGAACACTAGTCCTATTTGTTAAAAAGAAAGACGGAACTTTAAGATTATGGATTGATTACAGAGAGTTAAACAAAATGACTGTCAAGAACAAATACCCCCTACCTAGAATCAATGATATGTTTGATCAAGTGGGTGGGGAAAAGTTTTTTTCTAAATTGGATTTAAGATCTAGTTATCACGAGTTTAGAATAAGTAAAACAATGTTCAGAACGAGACATAGACATTAGGAATTTGTTGTTATACCATTTGGCATCACTAACGCACCAGCAACATTCACGTCTTCAATGAACAACATTTTCAGTCAGTACTTGGATAAGTTTGTTTCGGTATTTATCAATGATATCCTAGTGTATTCTAAAACAGAAGAAGAACACAAAGAGCATCTAAGGATAGTATTGAAAACTTTAAGAAAACACAAACTGTATACTAAATTCGACAAATGTGACTTTTATCCAAGGAAAATACGGTACCTAGGACATGTAATATCAGAAGAAGTTATTGCAGTCGACCCAGAGAAAATAAGGTCCATCATGGAATGGCCTATCCCTAAGGACGTAGCAGACATCCGGTCATTCATGGGAATCATCGGGTTTTACCATAGATTTATAGAGGGATTCTCTAAGATTTCTTACCATATCACATCACTACAGAAGAAGGGTACCAAGTTCAATTGGTCACATAAGTGTCATCATAGTTTTGATAATTTAAAGGAATTGTTAACAACCGCACCAATTCTAAGGGTAGCAGACCCGGATAAATACTTCACAGTCAGTGTGGATGCGAGCAAAGAAGGTTTGGGAGGTTTCCTAACTCAAGAAGGGCACATTATTTGTTACGAGTCCCAAAAACTAAAAGAGAATGAATGAAACTATGAAACTCATGAATTGGAGTTAGCAGTTGTCATCCATGCATTAAAGATGTGGCTACACTATATAATGGGCAAATAATTTATGTTGTTGCCTAATAATAGTGGTGTGAAATTTTTGTTTATTCAACTAGACCTTAACGCAAGGCAAGCAAGATGGTTTGCCTTCTTGAGCGAATTTGATTTCGAGGTAAGACACATTAAGGGTAAGGGAAAAAAAGGTGGCAGATGCTTTAAGTAGAATATTTCATGGGTTGTTTGAGATAAACATTAGTAGGGTAGAAAGTGACATTGAGAAAAGTATAAAGGCTGCAAGTAATAATGATGAAAAATATATTAAAACAGTGGCAGATTTACAAAATAAAACAAAAAATTTAGACAAGACAAATCTGATTTTGGACAGAAATGGTGTACTAAGATTCAAAAACATATTATACATACCCGATTATGTTGAATTAAAGTTAACAATTTTGGATGAAGTACACAAGAAACCATAGTCTGGCCATCCGGGATACCAGAAAATGGTAACATCACTAAGGAAGTTATTTTATTGTCCTAATATGAAAGGTGAGACAACAGAATACATGTCTAAGTTCCAATATTGTCAACAAGTGAAGGTTGAACACCAACACCCAACCGACATGTTGCAGCCTCTACCTATACCAAAATGGAAATGGGAGACTATATCACTGGATTTTATCACAAGTTTGCCTAGAACTCAAAAACAACATGATTCAATTATGGTAGTAATTGATAATCTTAGCAAATCTGCACACTTTATTCCTATAAAATCTACTTATAAATCTATTAACATTGTTGAAATATTCATGAAAGAAATTTTTAGACTACATGGTATTCCTAAAATGGTGATTTCGGATAGAGATGTAAAATTTACATCTACATTTTGGAAAGATTTGTTTGCAAGGTTAAATACTAACTTGAATTTTAGCACAAGCTACCATCCACAAATGGATGGGAAGACTGAAGGAACATACCAAATCGTGGAATATATGCTACAAATGTATGTAAGGATGAAACCAAGTAAGTGGGAAGCCAACCTACACTTGTTAGAATTTGCATACAATAATGGTTACCAGACATCGGCTAAGATGAGCCCCTTTGAAGTACTGTACAACATGAAGTGTACAACTCTGATTAGCTAGGATAACCTAGTTGATAGACTCATGGTGGGACTAGAAAATCTCCAGGAAATGGACAATACGGTAAGAAAAGTACAACAAAATTTAAAGGAGGCACATGACAGACATAAAAGTTACGCGGACTTGAAAAAAAGATACCAGGAATTTCAAGTTGGAGACCACGTGTATTTAAAAGTCAAAGTAAGAATAAGTTCATTAAATATAGGAAACTGTTCCAAGTTGGCACCCAGGTTTTGTGGCCCTTTCGTGATCTTAGCTCGAATTGGACCCGTGGCATACCAACTTGCACTTCTTGCAAATCTGAAAATTCATAATGTATTTCATGTTTCTTTGTTAAATTTTTTTGTTCATGATCCTATTCACATGGTCAATTGGAAGATGGTATAGGTGGAACCAGAATGCGAGTTCCAAGAGGAACCTTTGTGAATTTTGGACATGAGAGAAATAACACTATGGAATAGAGTCATCGCCCAGGTAAAAGTGCAATGGAAGCACTTTAGTCCTAAGGAGGCCACTTGGGAATTGGAGGAAGACTTTCAGAAATCTTATCCAACCCTGTTCCGAGAAAGGAATGAACACTGAGGAAAGTGTTGTATTGAAGGGGAAAAGGATGTAATATCCCCAAAAATAAATTATTATTGAAGTCTGAATATACTTAGGAATTTATTTCTATTTTTGGTAAATTCGAATTTGGAAAATTATTATCATTTATGGCAATTCCGAATTTGGAATTAGTTAATTGTAATTTATTATTATGACTCTTGGGAAAAGATTTGATTTGTCAAACCAACTCTTTGAGTATGACACTTGTACGAAACAAATATTTTTTTATATTTATTGCTAAGAGAAAAATGGAATAGCCATGTTGAAATCAGCTCACTGTGACTCCATGAGTGGGGAAAAAGTTTGAACTACGTCAGGGCTGAATTTTACAAGTGGAAAATCAGGAATTTGACCATAAGCAGCCCCTGAAAATCATGGATTTGCAAATTTTTGAAAATTTCCAAGGGGAAAAGACCTAGGCACAATATGTTTTTTTCATATATAGCATATGGGAGGAGGCAGGACGCTGCCTAGTATGATAAGGAGAGGAATATCACTTGCTTCTATGAGTACTGTATTTTTGAGTGTGAGGCAAGGAGAATTATTCTTATTCTGGAAGAGAACGATAGCTAAGGAAGAGTTTGGAGTTCGCCCTCATGGATTCATGGTCAGGCTAGGGGGTGAACGAAGCAAGTAGATTAGATGCTCGGTTTTATGGTTGGGTGGAACTTGGTTGTTCCATTTTTTGTTTCAGCACTTTGTTCAGATATGTTCCTCTACTCTTCCTTGGTTGAATGTTTTGTTTATTAACATCTGGTAGGATACATTTACTAAATTCTGGATGAATGTCATGTTGATTAAATAGTTGATTGAATGCACCTATTTAATTCTGGGCGAATATTATATGATTAAATTACTGGTGGAATGACACTAATTGTAGAATAAACCCTTACAGTTTGATTGCATTCGTTGAGTAAAGTTTCTACGTGTGTTAGTTGTCGATGGAGTTGAATTATGTAAATATATTGGAATATGCATCTAAGCTAAATGGAATCAATATTGTATTAATTATAACATTACAGGCATGTGATTATGTATGTATAGGTAATCAACTTAAGGTACTAGCCAGTTGAAGAATGCTAAATGAAATTCTGGAAGTAAACTTCAGATTTAAATATGTGTATATATATTGTTGTAGGTTAAATACGCAAGGTTGTATTAAATAGTTAAGAATATTATACTGTACAAATGCCAAAACAAGACTTAGAATGAATATATATGATAGGAATATATATATATATATATATATATATATATATATATATATATATATATATATATATAGTTGTTGTACAGAATTTCAAAACTACTTAAACACCTAATTACCCATAGAGCAAGATTTTCAATGCTTGGACACATGAGAAAATTCAAGTAAATCTTCCATTGTTAAAACTATGCCAATGGAATAAAAAGTACAGTTCAGTTATTCCATAGTAAACCATAAACGAAGTTTTTCAAAGTTATACAATCCATAGTACATAGACTGTTCATATTAAACAACAGTATTCGTAGGGCTGAAGAAACATTTGTATATCCTATTATTAAAAAGAATAAATGATTTGTATAGCGCAGGATTGAAACCAAATAATTATAGATAGAATACCCTGGGTGATTACCCAGTATCACTAGAAACCGTATCTGAATCCTCCAAACTAAAACATTAAAATCGAAACTCGAATTCCTTTTTTTCGAGTAAGGCATTGTCCTAATCTGTTGATTGTGATGGTACAAGTCCTACAGGAAAATAGAGATACATAATTAGTGTCAAGACGGAAGACAAGTAAACCTAAATACTTGAAGATAAATTAATTAATCCAATGAAGGTTTCCACACAGGAGTAGCACTTAGCTTGAGGTTGGCATGGGTGCGCTTTCAATCGGTGTCGTTAAAGCGATCTGTTCACAGGCCCGAAGGTGAGAACTGGACTTTGAAAGGTCTGATGGGTACTCTCGCAATTCAAATAAGGGTCCCATCATTAGACTAGTAACCGAGATTATTAACAAAACTTAAACTCTGGAATATAAACAAGCAAGAAATCTAAGCTAAATGCTTTATATTTTCGATTATTCGATTAATTTTTCAGAGCCATACAAGTCTTACAAAGACGTTTGTTGCCTTCGCATTTACCTGTAATATTTTATTTATGCTGAGGGAAACATGACAGTCAAAGTTTCAAAACACATAATGCAGGAACAAAGAAATTATAAGTGACTAGAAACAATTTTTATGTTAAAGAAAATGCAATTAAGAATAGAGTTTGAACTACTTATGATTTTCCCTCCTTACGCTAACAAGTGAAATTTAACCAGTTAATCAGAATTCCAGAATGGAAAGGTATTGTAGAGGGTAGAGTATATCCCACAAAGGTATTATCTTTCCAGTTCAATTGCGAATAGGGTTATGAGACACCAAAAATATTATTCCTTAAACTTACGAGTTACTGTTTAAAACTCAGACAAGTGGCACACAGTTTCAAGAATACATACCTTGAGGGAAATGATACATTTAAACTTATTGGGGTAAAGCATATACAGAACTTATTGTATCCACGGAGAACTATCTCTGATTCTTAAACCCTTTTACTATGTAATTGTGCGGAACACAATGGGAAAGTTACATGCCAGATGTTAATGACATATATTTAGGCAAGAAAGAAACGCCCTATACACATGGTGAAAAAGGTTACAAGGTATACCGTTCCCACTTTAAAAATAATTTGAACCCTGGCAAACACTGAGATGTATACTCTCAAAATTTAAGAGATTGAAAAGTTAGAAAACCTCTTTAGAGATACATAACTGCACGTATATCTTCGTAGCTATTATCTTTAAAAAATCAAGGAACGAAATCGTAAATCTTACACTGCATAGGGAAAATGCCCTTTCATACCGAAGAAAAATTAGTTCATAACTAGGATATAAAACCTAGGAAAATCCATGAAGTATACAGTCAAACCACGAAATAGACAATGAGTTATGCCAAAGCAGGGAGACCTCCGAAAGGCTCAAATAAAGAACTCTCATCTATATCTGGGTGCGTAAACACTAAGAAGATAGAACGAGCAACCAAGAAATATAGTAAATCCATCATTACACTTATGACTGAACTAGAGGAGTGGACTTTCTAGCTCCCTTTGACATTTTACAGTCCAGAACTGCCTACAGGATTTTACACAAAGGAAATGTTTGTCGCAGAGTATAAGGGTTTTAGAAAAACTTATACAGATGTTAAGGGTGGAGACACGATAAAACCCTAAGAACTGTTGGGTATAATTCCAACTTTAAAATGCTATATCATACCATGGAAGACAGGCCAGTAGCACTAATAGGAATTTTCGAAGGGACTGGTGCACACAGTAACCTTTTAGTAACACATAGAGTTTGGATAAAAAGGACCGAAAGATTCTTACCTCACATAAGGTGGTGTCTGACTGGTGAGGTCCTCCTAGTGTTCCTTCCACTAGAGAGAGACCAAATTCATGGATTCTAGCCATGCCACTGAGATGAACAGTAACATGGTTAACATTCTAATGTTTTGCAAATACACAGAGCCAAGGGAGAAGAATGAACAGTAACATTAGAAAATCCTGCGTCGAACATATTAATGGTGGTAGTTACAAACTGTACCTAGGCCATGTGGGTAGTGCAAAGTGGCAGAGACACAATGGGCACGGAGGTCGAGTGATGTCCCAAATGAGTATGCTACAATATAACATAAATGTCGCAGGTAGGGCATTTAATTCAAGACAGTGTTACCTCTGCAGGTTCCTTATCAACATTTATGGTGAAGTGCGATGACAATCCATTTAGGGTTATAGTTTAGTTTTCTTTCTCATATGGCCATGGTCTAACTCCTACCTCGAATTTATTAGCCTTATGACAAAGTTGGTTATCATGGGATCATTACACGATAAGAAACAAGTAGTTTTCACCAACTGTTAGTCATAACTACCATGAGTATTAACGCCCATGCGCAGTGGTGTCATATCAGTAATAACTATGTGAACTAGAGACACTTTCATTTATGATCCATGGTTTGAATGATACCTATATCCTAAGGGTCGTTAAAAATTTATATACTTATGCCATAGTATGCCCTATGGTTTGTGCAAGTAGAATGGAAGCTCCAAACTGATTATAATTGTTAAGTATTAGGTTACTCTTTCACCCCTATTGTTGAGGATAGAATTGAGTTAGTCATGTATGAATATATATATATGTAACTTACACCTATGTTAAGAAGTGGTAAGGGTAAGTTGTGGAAGAAAAAGAAGAAATATGACTATTATGTAGTATAGGTAATGAATGATCGAAAGGTTTTGTAGACGGATGATCAACTCTAATGAACCTAATTAAAAAATATATATATTGGTAAATTTGGGGTACATTGCATGCACGGAAGGAGAAAACATCCATACATATTCATACCAGAGGGTTGTATATGTTAACCGTGAATACAGATACAGATCCTACATCAGCCATAGAAAAATCCAAGTATTTAAATCACATGGATGAGGCACTCAGAACAATTTGCAGTCTTATTTCTCCCGATCTCCTTTTTCACATATCTTCATGTAAGACTCCCAATGGAGCCTAGACCATGTTGGAAGGGCTCTTTGGAAAACAATATGAGATGAGGAGACACATGATGGAGGTGGATATTCTCACATTGGATCCAAAAATCTTCGACAATATCCAATATTTCTTTACAAAATTCAAGGATTTACTGTCGTAACTCAAAGCTTGTAGGGTTGATAAATCAAAGGAGGAGAAACAAATGGTTCTCACCATTATCTCCAATCTTGGTCCTGAATTCTCTGTATTCATATATACATTTCATCAGATTCTCCTTTGGAGCCACCTGGAAGATGCCTTCTCTTGAGGACTTTATCGAATCCCTGACACAAGAGAAAACCAAGCTCATCAACATGGGCCAAATCAAAGGCCCAAAGGTGCATGCACTCATTGTGCAATATGGCAGCCACAAATATGAGAAATCCAAAGATAAAGACAAAAGGAAATCTCATACACATTTGAAGAAGGAAGGTGTTGGTCACTATAATTGCTTAATTGATTCAAACAATTAAGTGATACATAAATTATCAACCTAGGGAAGTCTTTTGTTTCAAAGATAACCATGCACTATATATGCTCAATTCCAAAAGCAACTTACAGTTGTAGTAAAAGAAACTATACTAATCACACTTGCCTTGCATGAACTGAAGTTCTGATTTAAATCACAGGAAAGCAATCTACCTATTGCAGACCTTAAAGATCAATTTAAAGAATCCTGGATTACATTTACAATATCAATTGCAATAGGAAAGAACAACTATTCTACAACTAGAGAATAGGACCCTTACTCTCAAACAGAGACTTCAGTACTTTAACTCTGATTAACACTCTCTCATGAAAACAGTAATGCATAAGACAGTTGACTCTATCTAGCAGAGAACAAGGCCATCTAGTTCCTTCATTTCTAAGCAGGAGCCTTAAGCCCTATTTCTGTTAGCACACTTGTGAAAAATAATTGAAGTCTACAGAGAACAAGATGTTCTGATTCCTTCCTTTCTGAGCAGGAACCTTTAACCCAATTCCTGGCTAGCACACTTGCAGGGGTAAAGGAGATCTACAGAGAACAGGATGTTCTGATTCCTTCCTTTCTGAGCAGGAATCCTTAATCCAATCCCTGGCTAGCACACTTGCATAATTAAATGAAATCTACATAGAACATGATGTTCTGATTCCTTCCTGTCTGAGCAGGAACCTTTAACCCAATCCCTGGCTAGCACACTTGCAGAATTAAATGAAATCTACAGAGAACAGGATGTTCTGATTCCTTCCTGTCTAAGAAGGAACCTTTAACCCAATCTCTGGCTAGCCTTATGAAATCATCACACAAGATTGTTAATAAAAGAAGTACGAATATCATTGAATAAACTATGACAGAGTTCAGTAGTGTTTCAGCAAAGCAGAATTCATTAAAAGACAGTGTTTCAGCAAACCAAAGTTAACCAAGCATAAACAGAGATTATACTAACACACTTCTAAAATAACGGGTGAATCTTGTGATGAAGGTGGGCCCTCCCTTCTCACAAGATTCCCCTGAAACGGAAAAGCTAGAGAAGGATACTCAAAGCAGTCTTTTATTCATCTGTCGAAACATCACATTACAATCTGGAAAATGAAAATACGTCCCTCTTCTCTGAAGATTTTTAATACATAAAAAATTGGATCCCTCGAATGATGATTTCCTCTTATTTAAAGAGGAAATCCCTTCGATACAATTGATCAAAAATTATAGTGTGTATCTGAGTCCTATCTTTAGCCGGATCTTCTTTCTAATTCAAAACAGGATGTTCTAATCTTATGCAACAGAAATGCTATTACAGGAGATGACTGAGGTACTATTGTTACGGCTGGTGTAATAGCTTCTTCTCGTTGTTGTTGATGTTGTTTCAGCATCGCAATTCGTGGGTTGTTTCAGACACGTGAATTGCGCTCTGACTGTGTTGACCGCTGACTGTAACGGCTTGTGTTTTAGCATCGTTGGTTCTGGCGGTTTCCTCTGTGTTTCAGCATCTGCAACTCTGGACTGTGTAACAGCTCTGTGTTTCAGCATCTGCGACTCCAAACTGTGTAACGGATCTGTGTTTCAGCAATAGGCCTCAAGTGCTAATCTGCAGTTTTGAACACTTATGCATTTCTAATCAATGGTTAAGTACGAGAGTGATGTAAAATATTATGCAAAACAGATTAAATGTATAGTGATGAGAAAGGACATTGTATACCTTTGGAATGATCATATAAAGTGATAGTATGAGATTAAGTATGGGTGATCAAGAGTATAATAGTGGCAAAAAGTATAGGCAAAAAGGTACATTGTGTGGTCCTAACATTCCCCCCAACTGAAGGTGTTGCATGTCCTCAGGCAACTCACTCTGAATCAGAGTCTTGATACCGACTCTGGTCATGTAAGTTACTTAAGCTGTAACTCTGGGAGGTACTTTCTGTCAGTGTTCTGAACCCTTGCACTTCCTGTAATCTTTGCCATGCTGTTGTTTCTGCCTTTTTAGGCAGCTTATAACTGACTTGATACCTTTCTATTGGCAACCAGAGAATGGGAAAATAAAACTGGTACCCTATCCAATTTTCAGCACAATGTCGAGCACACTGGATGTATTTAGGTATCCTGGAAATTGCTACTTCTAGGTTGGCAGGACCAAAAGGATTGTGTTGTTGTCTCTTTTCTGTGGATTGTTGCCAAAACAGGTTATTGGCCTGGAGGGCAGGAATCTCTATGGATCTGATGAGGTGTTCACAATACTGGAGCACTTCTGATTGTAGCTGCCGAACATGTTTAGTCACCCCTGGTTGTTTTAAGAACTCATAATATTGTGAGATAAATGTAGCTTCCCTCTGTGGTTCTGGTCTAATCTAGAGGAGGCGATTATCTTCATTGTGCTTGGCAGCCGAAAATTCACCTTGCCAAATGATTTGATTGAGGAGAAAGGAAGTAAATGCTCGAAGTTGAACATCCCCAACAAGAGGATTTATGTTCAACAACCTGTTTTCTGGAATAGCCTTATTATGGAAGTATGCCTCACAGAGGAGGTGTTGATCGCTGGTAGAGGCAGCTACAAAAGTTTTGATAAAATCTGTTGATTGAATGACTTCATGGGGTTTACCTTCTATAATGGACTTGCTCTGAAACCATATGATTCTCTCCATCAGGAATAAGGAGTAGTTGCAAGATGGCCTCCTTGTGGCCAGTAGCTTCTGCATCAAATCAAATACCAGGACCAATCTGTCTTTCAAGTCTTTTTTTTTCTTCTTAAGCTCACGAGCTACCTGGCGTATCTGGTCTAATGCTTCCTAGTTTGAGAAAGTTTGATTTATCCAGATTTGTTTGTGTACTTGCAGGTTTTTGGCTTGTGTTTCAGCGTACTCCTTCTTCCATTTCTGTATTTCTGCGTGCTCATCCCATAGATGGAAAGTCTGAGTTTTAGTGTGGGAAGTAGTGGGATGAGGTGAGGTTTGAGTAGATTGTTCCCTGGAAGTGGAGAGATTGATCTGGTTGGGAGGTGTAAATTCCTCTATGGGAACTGTCTGAACAACCTTGTTGACAAAGGTAGGGGCTTCTTTTGTTGCAATGAAAGATTCAGTCTTAAGCTTGAGAGGGCCTGCTGGTTCTTGTTTTGCAGCAGGTTCAGTCTTGAGCTTGCTAGGGCCTGCTGGTTCTTGTGTTGCAGTAGGCTCTTCCTTGACTTCAAAAGGTGAAGGAGTAGGGGCTGCCCCTGACAATGGAACTTGAATCATCTTGTAGCTAGCCTGATGGTAAACATCGCCACATTGGCAACACATGTATTCTTTACACACGCTCTCTGTGGTCTCTTTTGACAAGGTTGTTGTTTGGGCTAAGGTGTACATATTTAGTTCTTTTTCATATGATTCCAATTGAGACTTTAAAAAGTTATTTTTATCCAAGACATCAACCATTGTTTGTTTGGATTGAGAGGTGACTGGTTCTTATGTGGAAGTCATGGTCTCATGAGTTGGTTCTTGTGGAACAACTACATGAATGGAAATTGATGCTTGTGTTTCAGTTTCCTGGTGTAAAGAGAGTAGTGTTTCAACACCCTCAACCTCTGATTCTTGAATCTCCATGTCAATGTCAGTGTGAGTGGCTGGTTCTTGTGTTTCAGCCACTGCATGGGTAGCTGGTTTTTCAGCTACTTTGCTTGAGGAGAGTGGTGTTGCATCATCTGGAGTCTCTGATTCTTGTAATTCAATTTCAATATCAGTGGCTGGTTCTTGTGTTTCAGCCATTGGATGGGTAGCTGATTGTGTTTCAGCTACTTTATTTGAGGAGGGTGGTGTTGCAGCATTCGGGGTCTCAGATTCCTGAAATTCAATTTCAATTTCAGTGGCTGGTTCTTATGTTTCAGCCACTGGATGAGTAGCTGGTTGTGTTTCAGCTACTTCGAAAACAAATGATGTCTGGGCTTCTAGTTCCTGTGACTCAATATCGGTGGTTGGTTCTTGTGTTGCAGCCACTGGGGTTGGAATAGGCAAAGATCCCGGGGGTGGAAAGGTTGGAGGTGGACGGGGTGTTAGTCGAATTGGTGGGGTGTATAGGGTAGTGGTCATCAAGGGTGTCCTCATTGAGGCTCTTGTTCGCTTTTTGCGCAAGAAGGGTGGAAAGGGGGCAGTCTGTTTTCATTTTCGTGGAGGTCTTTCCTAAATGATGGGGCAGGCGACATTTTCCGGTCCAGAGTCATCACTGAGAATATGAAGGGCGGGAGTGGATGACTCTAGTAGGGTATGTGGTGGATTAGGTGGGGTAGGGGAATTAACTGGACTGGTTGGTTCTGTGGGCGGGATAGGGGGTACTTTAGGGACGTCTGGGGGGTGTTGTTGTTGCTGCTCCTGGGGAATTTCAGTAGCTGGTTGAGGGTTTATGGGCGGGTTATCCAGTGGACGGTTTTGTTGTTCAAAACCCCTATTGATGAGTAATTGAACAAGCCAGTGGTGGGTAAGTGACAGGGTTGGATCTTTTTCCTTTCAACAGTAATGTGCCATATTCCTTAGACAGCCAAGCAAATAATAGGGAAGATTGACACGTTTGTTATGCCTTAAATGAGAAAGCAAAAGGAAGTCGTGTTGATAGACTACCTAATAGCGACCTTCGCAGGTCAGGTAGTGCTTGATGAATTTGGCGACCTCGGGCCACGGGGGTGGCAGTGAGCTGAGCTGAACACCTCTGGCCTTTAGTACAATCTTTTCCTCAGGCAGGAAGAAGCTCTGTTGAACATCCCCGATGATATGCTTTTGGCTGAATTTCCGAGTGCCGTTAATGGGGAGGCCTCAGACCTCTGATATGTCCTCTTCTGTTACTGGTATGCGGACGCCTGCGACGACAGAGTGGTTCTCCTGCAGATTTCGGGAAAATTGTAGGACTTATTGTTCATTATATGCCGGAAGTCTGCGGAATTAATCAAGCCACCCTGTCTGCTCGAAGATTTGATACGCTGCTGGATAGTGTTCGAGCAGCGCTGTGGCGGCGGGCTCATTTCTTATGATGGATCCTCCCATGGCTACTAGCTCAGTAACTTACAGCGTCAAGAGTTTGTGTATCAACTCTGCCCAGAGCAAGTTTTCTGAGGGATTATGCAGGAATAGTGGTTAAATGCGTGAAAGGGTGGTGAATTAGGGGTGGCGGCGGTGAAATCAGGTGTAATGATGATATCTCGGATTTTATGTGTACTTCCCCTCCCATCAAGTGCGATTAGTCATAATTACACTTGAATGGTCATAATGACGTGGAATATTTTTCATTAACTATAGTCTAACTGAATTGAATAAACTTTACATACCCCGTCTTACCGTTTGATTCGATCTGCAAACAACATATCATGTCTATCCGTGGTAGTCCTGTCGTGGCGGAGACTTTTGATCGAATAGCTGAGTTATGTCGAGGGTTTGCTGTTTAGGAGGACGAACTATAATCTGAGGGCGTAAAATCTTGTTGACAGATGATGTTGAAAAACCGATGTTTCAGCAACAGAGAAGAACGAAACAATTGCGAGATGAAGCACTACTGGGCAATGGTGTTTCAGCATCGAGAAAAATGATGAAGGGTTGCTGACAATGGTGTTTCAACAACGGAAAAGAAAAGGCGAAACAATAGCTGGATGGTGTTGTTTCGTCGATGAAGGATGGTGAGGAGATGGCGGACTGTAGTGTTTTGGGAGTGGGAAGAATGAAAAGTGTTGAACAGTGGTGTTTCAGCATCGGGGAAATGATGGAGGGTTGATGACAAAAAAAAGAAAAGGCGAAACAATAGCTGGACGGTGCTGTTTTGTCGATGAAGGATGGTGAGGAGATGGCGGACTGTAGTGTTTTGTGAGTGGGGAGGATGAAAAGTGTTGAACAATGGTGTTTCAGCATCGGGGAAAAATCAACAGTGTTGCACAGTGGTGTTTCAGCATCGTGAAAGTCAACAGTGTTGAACAGTGGTGTTTCAGCATCGTGAAAGTCAATAGTGTTGAACAGTGGTGTTTTAGCATCGTGAAAGCTTGTCTCTTTGAAGTAGGATCGCCCTCTCTTAGTGGCTGTGCTTTGATCGGGGGTCTGCAAAAATCAACTGTAGCATGGTATTTCTTGACAGGGATTATTAGTAAACAAAATCTAATCTAATCTAATACTAAAGAAAAATAAATTTGAAAGAATTAATTGTTATTAGGGGTAGAGACCCCCTCAACGAAGAGAAAATGAGCGTCTGCCATGCATGTGGCCTTAAAATCTTCTTTAGAAATAGGTTGCTGGTACAGACGGAGCCGATGACCATTTACAAGTAACGGAGTTCTGGAGTCATCGATTGTGAGGAGCCTCACTGTTCCATTGGGGAAAACTATGTCTATTTCGTAAGGGCCAAGCCATCTTGTACGCAGTTTCCCTTGAAATTCTTTGAACCGGGAATCATACAGTAGGGCCTAATTACCTTTTTGGAACTGCTTGCTCTTGATATTTTTGTCATGCCATTTTGATCTTTGTTGTTGAATTATGGTTGTTTGCTGAATGGCATCTAGTCTTTTCTCTTCTAGTTCATTAAGCTGCTGCAATCTGGCTGTCTGTGCATCAGTTAGATCAAGGTTGACAGCTAGATCAGTCCTTAAGGATTTTATCTCAAACTCCACAGGAAAAACAACACTCTTTCCATAGACTAACTCATAGGGAGAAAATTCTGTAGTATTTCTCCAGGTAGTTTTGTAGGCCCATAGTGCTTCAAGGAGCCTGTAGGACCAATCCTTTCTACTTTCCTTCACTTTTTTTGTGAGAATGGCTTCTATTACTTTGTTTGTACTTTCCACCTGTCCATTGGCTTGGGGGTGGTATGTTGTATTCATTCTCTACTGAATATGATATTTCTGAAGGGTGGCTTTGAACCCATGAGAAGAGAAAGGAGGTCTTCCATCTGTAACTAGTTCTCTTGGCATTTCAAATCTGGTGAAGATGTCTTTGAATAAAAAATTTATAATTGATTCTTCAGTTGCTCTGTGGAGTGCCCTGGCTTCCACCCATTTAGTCATGTAGTTTGTGAAGACCAGTATATAAACATTTTGATTGGATGGAGGATTGATGGGTCTTATGAAGTCTAAGGCCCATCTTTCAAATGGTTCAAGTACTACCTGGGGGTTTAATTGCATTTCATCTCTATGATTAGGCTGGCCTACTCTTTGGCAACTATCACAGGCCTTGACATATTTCTTTGCATCTTTGAAGAGTGAGGGCCAATAGTACCCCATCCTGAGAATTTTGTATGTTGTCCTCTTATCAGCAAAATTCCCTCCACAAGGGCCATCATGACAAGCTTTCAATAGATCATACACCTCATCTTCTCGAATACACCTTCGAATTTCTAGATCAACTCCTGTATGAAAAAGGTACCCATTTATCCAACTATATCGAGCACTTTGATGAATAATATTTTTCTTCTCTCGGTAGGATAGGTGTGATGGTAACTTCCCTGCAACCAAGTAATTAGCAATATCTGCATACCAAGGTGAGTGAGCAGAAACTACAAATAGATATTCATCAGGAAAGGAATCATCTACTAGGGTATCATCATTAAGTGTCAATCAAGAAAGGAAATCAGCAACTACATTCTCTTTTCCTGGCCTATCTACAATTGTAATATCAAATTCTTGCAATAACATCAGCCATCTGGTGACTCTAGCATTTGTTATAGGTTTATTCATTAAGTACTTGATAGCTGAGTGATCAGTATGTACAAAAGTAGAATAGCCAGTAATGTAATGTCTAAATTTGTTAATTGCATAAATAACTGCTAGGAATTCCTTCTCAGTGACTGTATAATTGAGTTCAACGAGGCTCATATTCTTGCTGATGAAATATATAGCATAAGGGAGATGATCTTCTTCCTGTCCCAAGACAGATCCTATAGCAGTATCTGAAGCATCGGAGGATATGTGAAAGGGGAGTGTCCAATCAGGTCCTCTAAGGATAGGAGTTGTAGATAACTGATGTTTAAGTGTACTAAATGCATCTTGACAAAAATTGGTCCAATTGAATTCAACATTTTTCATCAGTAAAACAAACAGGGGAGAAGCTATTTTGAAAAAAATCTTTGTGAATCTTCTGTAATATCCAGCATGTCCTAGAAAGATTCTTACCTCTGTTTGGGTTTTGGGAGTAGGAAGGTCCTTAATGACTTGTATTTTGGATGGGTCTACCTGAATTCCTTGAGATGAGATAAAATGTCCAAGCACTATACCTTCACTCATCATCATATGGCATTTTTCTGTACTTAAGGAAAGTTGAGCTTGTATGCATCGTTTAAGTACTTTCTCAAGGTTTTCCAGTGCTTCCTGAAAAGAAACACCATAAGGAGTAAAGTCATCCATAAAAATTTCCATAGAGTCATTAAGCATATCAGAAAAAATTCCTAA
>ML796395.1:158719-177373 GCA_009831015.1 Picea engelmannii
TGAAGTTCTTCCTTCAGGATTTCTCTTAAGTTTGGGTTCATTCGTCACTGGGGTTGACAGATTGGTCGACAATCTTCCTTAATATATATTCTATGAGTACATAGGTCAGGGGAGATTCCCTTCATGTCTGTGTAATCCCATGAGAATGCTTCTTTATTTTCTCGAAGTAACTTCATTAACTGTTGTGTTTCAGCATCTGTTAAATGAGGGTTTATATTTAATGATTTGCCAGGTTCAATTTCGACCGGTATGCTTTTGGAGGAGATGGTTTTAGGTGTTTGAGGTGGGCTTTCTGAATTGAGGTTTTCTTGATTATCAGACTCCAACAGTGCATTTAATTGATTATGTGTTTCTGGAGTTACAGAGGAAGGTTCACAAATAAAATTATTGATTATTTCGTCCTCAGTGGAGTCTTTTAGGCTTAAAGCTTGCCCAATAGTCAGAAGCGGTTGAGTAGGTTGATCCTCAAAATCCACCCACACAAAATTATCATTATTAACCAGGGGTGTAGCATGAGGATAGAGGGTAAGTTGCTTAGTTTCATAACCATTTGAGATTGTCATTGATCCTGATCTATAGCTGATAAAAGCATCTGTTGTGGCCAGCCAGGGTCTACCCAAGATTAGAGGGTGGCCCCCCAACTTTGTTTTGGGCTGCAACACTGTAAAGTCAACAGGGTAATTCCAGGATTCCACAGAGATGTTGAGGTCTTCAATGACTCCTTCTGGTTTAATTGTGGATCGGTCAGCCAATTCTAGGATAGTTGGGGTATCTCTCACTTGATCTTGTAATTGTAGCAGTTGTAAGGTTTTCAAAGTCATGATATTGATGGTTGCACCTAAGTCTACCAGGACTCGAGGGATGATTGTTTTTCCAACTTGTACTGTAACGGTAGGGTGGCCAGGATCACCATATTTGACTGGGGGAGTCTTTCCTGACATTAATGCAGACAGATCTCCCATAACATGGACTGTAAGGGGATGCTTAGTTTTCCTACCAGGATTTTTGACACAGATATCTCGCATTGTCCTAGCATAGATAGGTACGTCGCGGAGTGCTTACAGTAAAGAAATTTTGACATATAAATTCTGCAATTCCCCTAAAAGATTAAAGGTTGGTGGTTTAGGCGTTTTAGTTAAGGCTAAACGCTCAGGAAATGGCGGTGTTGTTGTTTCAGCAGCATTGTTAGAGGATGATTGTGCCTTTTCAGGTACATCATGCTCCTGTGTTTCATCTTCGTCAGGAGAGGTAACATCAGCTATGGTAGGTTCCACTACTCTCCCAGATCGAAGATGTATATCATTGCATCGTGCAGGGAGGAGAGAAAGTGTGGGCTAGTTATAAATGTCAATGCACTGCACAGCTTTATTATTCGGGTTGGGGTTAGGTTGCACAGGTAGCTGGGGTCTCATCATTTGGTTATTTGGAGTGCCTGCTGGTAAGGAGAGTGGTTGAGGTAATTGATTTTGAAAGGAAGGTTGTTGTCCTCTCCAATTTTGATTCCACTGATTTTGATATGGCTGTTGTTGTTGTGGAGGCCAAGGGGTCCACATTGAGGGATCAACAAAGAGTGGGTTATTTCACTGCATGGGTGGGTAAGTTTGTTGCATGGGTGGGTAATTTTGTTGTATGGTTGGGTACGTTTGTTGCATGTATGGGTAGTTCATATGATTAGTGTACTGCATTTGATTGTAGGGGTAACTCATTTGATTGAAAGAAGAATAACGATTAGAAGATGCAAATGGCATGTTAGAGTTCATACCTTGTCCTCGCAGTTTCCATTGCCTCCTCTGTGTCATCAGATAGACAACTTCAGCTTCTTCGTTCATTGGTTGTAATGCTTCCTTGATCCCTGGTAAAGATGGACAATTCTGGGTATCATGGTCTTTGTCAGAGATAGTGCAGATTGGTTTTCTGTCCAGTGGAAATTCTCTTCGTGGATTCTTATCTCTGCACTGAGAACAAAAGATGGACAAGGCTTCTTCTGCTTCTCCTTGCTTTTTCTTAATCTACAGGGTATCCATTTGTGAGGAAAAAGAGCTTAACATTTCAGTTTTAAAACCTTCAAGCAGATTGCCTATCTCGGCTCTTGTTGCTCCACCACTGGCTGATTTTTAGACTCTTGAGAATGTGGTGTCCCTGCTGTTTGATCTGTTTCTCGAAGCTCCTCTTGAACATATTTTGCATAAATTAACAATTTCATCGTATGATTCCTTAGATATGTCCCCTTTCCCAAGCATATTCATCATATCCAAAGATTCATCCCTTACCCCTTTTAATAAAATAGTTTTGAGAATATCCTTACCTACATTGGGATGACTGGATCTTTGTAGATTGTATTGTAGCCTTTCTACAAATTCCTCTAGATTCTCCTCTTCTTTCTGCACCATCTTAAATAGCTTCTCCTTCTTATCCCTTGTTCGATAGTAGTCCTGGTATTTGTTCAAGAATTTATGTTTCATTTGGTCCCATGCTGTGATTACATGGCTTCCAAGACTCATAAACCATCTTAGTGCATTCCCTTTTAGTGTTGCTGGAAACAACTTTAGTTTTTTAGCATTAGAAACATAATCATAACTTCTACATAATATATCAAACTCAAATAGAAATTCATCAGGGTCCTCTGAAGATAAACCATGAAAATTGGGTAATGTTGAGAGTGGAATGTTTTTCATGGGGGATACTCCTCTGGGAAGATCACCAATAGGAAATCCTAATGTAGATAAAGAATTTTCATCATTTACCTCTGCTTCAGGATTTGCCTGTTCTTCGTGATGCAATTCTTCATTATACTCATCCATGTTTTCCTCTGTCTGCTCCCCTGCTGCACTTGCTTTGTCCTCAATGTCTCCTACTGGCTTTTGGACTGTCTCAGGACTCCAAACTTCTTTCCCTGTTCCAAAAATTGCTTGAAATGAAGGCTGGGAGTTCTGTTTTCGAAGATTTGGTCGTTGAGCAGCAGATTCAAACTTTGATAAAATTTCGTCAATATAAGTCTTTCTTCCTCCTTTTCCTTTTCCTTTGCCACCTGTAGGGTTAGTGTCCTTGGGGTTTTTCATGCATTCATTTTATCTAAAGAAAAATAAATCATAAGTGATTTTGAAATCTATAGCTATCTTCCTTGGCAATGGCACCAAAATGTTGGTCACTATAATTGCTTAATTGATTCAAACAATTAAGTGATACATAAATTATCAACCCAGGGAAGTCTTTTGTTTCAAAGATAACCACACACTATATATGCTCAATTCCAAAAGAAACTTACAGTTGTAGTAAAAGAAACTATACTAATCACACTTGCCTTGCATGAACTGAAGTTCTGATTTAAATCACAGGAAAGCAATCTACCTATTGCAGACCTTAAATATCAATTTAAATAATCCTGGATTACATTTACAATATCAATTGCAATAGGAAAGAACAACTATTCTGCAACCAGAGAACATGACCGTTACTCTCAAACAGAGACTTCAGTACTTTAACTCTGATTAACACTCTCTCATGAAAACAGTAATGCAGAAGACAATTGACTCTATCTAGCAGAGAACAAGGCCATCTAGTTCCTTCCTTTCTAAGCAGGATACTTAAGCCCTATTTCTATTAGCACACTTGTGAAAAATAATTGAAGTCTACAGAGAATAGGATGTTCTGATTCCTTCCTTTCTGAGCAGGAACCTTTAACCCAATTCCTGGCTAGCACACTTGCAGGGGTAAAGGAGATCTACATAGAATAGGATGTTCTGATTCCTTCCTTTCTGAGCAGGAATCCTTAATCCAATCCCTGGCTAGCACACTTGCATAATTAAATGACATCTATAGAGAACAGGATGTTTCGATTCCTTCCTGTCTGAGCAGGAACCTTTAACCCAATCCTTGGCTAGCACACTTGCAGAATTAAATGAAATCTACAGAGAACGGGATGTTTTGATTCCTTCCTGTCTAAGTAGGAACCTTTAACCCAATCTCTGGCTAGCCTTATGAAATCATCACACAAGATTGCTAATAAAAGAAGTACGAATCTCATTCAATAAACTATGACAGAGTTCAGTAGTGTTTCAGCAAAGCTGAATTCATTAAAAGACAGTGTTTCAGCAAACCAAAGTTAACCAAGCATAAACAGAGATTATACTAACACACTTCTAAACTAATGGGTGAATCTTGTGATGAAGGTGGGCCCTCCCTTCTCACAAGATTCCCCTGAAACGGAAAAGCTAGAGAAGGATACTCAAAGCAATCTTTTATTCATCAGTCGAAACATCACATTACAATCTGGAAAATGAAAATACGTCCCTCTTCTCTGAAGCTTTTTAATACATAAAAACTTGGATCCATCGAATGATGATTTCCTCTTATTTAAAGAGGAAATCCCTTCGATACAATTGATCAAAAATTACAGTGTGTATCTGAGTCCTATCTTTAGCCGGATCTTCTTTCTAATTTAGAACAGGATGTTCTAATCTTACGCAACAGAAATGCTATTACAGGAGATGACTGAGGTATTGTTGTTACGGCTGGTGTAACAACTTCTTCTCGTTGTTGCTGATGTTGTTTCAGCATCGCAATTCGCGGGCTGTTTCAGCCATGTGAATTGCGCTCTGACTGTGTTGACCGCTGACTGTAACGGCTTGTGTTTCAGCATCGTTGGTTCTGGCGGTTTCCTCTGTGTTTCAACATCTGCAACTCTGGACTGTGTAACAGCTCCGTGTTTCAGCATCTGCGACTCCGAACTGTGTAACGGCTCTGTGTTTCAGCAATAGGCCTCAAGTGCTAATCTGCAGTTTTGAACACTTATGCATTTCTAATCAATGGTTAAGTACGAGAGTGATGTAAAATATTATGCAAAACAGATTAAACGTATAATGATGAGAAAGGACGTTGTATACCTTTGGAATGATCAGATAAAGTGATAGTATGAGATTAAGTATGGGTGATCAAGAGTATAATAGTGGCAAAAAGTATAGGCAAAAAGGTACATTGTGTGGTCCTAACAGAAGGGTACACAAAACCTTTCCCCGATGCCTCCGGATCCAAAGGAGAAAAGGGAAAAAAAGGGGACAAATGCACATACTGTCACAAAGGATTCGATTCGAAATACGCATGCATGCAAAAACAAATATATCTGATGTCTCAAATACTTCAGCAAAACAACCTTGGAGATCGCATCCCTGAGGGTGCCGAGAAGAAGAATCCAGAAGATTTGAATTCCAAGAAAGGCAATTCTAGACATGGCTTGATTTCCATCAACTCCTCTCCCGATGCTTGGATCGCTGATTCAGGATAATCACATCACATGGCTACCTCCAAAGAAGTATATTCTTCTTTGGATGCATGCAAAGGTCCTCCAATTCTGATAGGGGACAACTCTTCTGTCGAAGTCACCGACAAAGGAAGGATTGAACTCACCGACGGAAGTTTCAAGAATGTGTTGCAGATGTTAACCTTCTCTTTGTGTATCAGATGATGAATTCTGGCACCAAAAAGAAATTTGTATTCACACCAAATTTCTTGGACATCTAGGACATGCAAACCAACTCCAATGTTGCAACCGGTGAGGTAAATCATTAGTCTAGATTGTATACATTTTCTGAATTCATTGAACCTGATTATGCTTTACTACTTACTCATATTGATGAAAGTACTAGGAATCAGGATATGGCACGAAAGGTTTGGACATTTGAATTTCAGATACATGAAATATCTTAGCAAGCATAGATTAGTTGATGGTCTACCATACATCCATTTCTCCAAGGGAGTATGTGAGGGATGTGTTCTCGAAAAACACCCTCAAGAGAAATTCGACAAAGGAAAGTCTCAGCGAGCTTCCACACTTTAGATCTAATCCACAGTGACCTTATGGGTCCTTTTCCACATCCATCCATCATCAAAGCGAGTTTTGTTCTCATTTTTGTTGATGATTTCTCACGTTTTACTTGGATCTACTTTCTCAGGCAAAAATATGAGGTCTTTCAACACCTCAAATATTTCAAAGCGTTGGTTGAGACATAGTCTGGAAAGAAGATCAAAGTCCTCTGAACTGATAACGAGGGAGAGCATGTAAATCATGAGATCCATAATCTTTTAAATGAGGCAGGGATCCAGTTGCAACACATAGTTCCCTATACTCCGTAGAAAAATGAAGTTGTTGAGCAGAAAAAAAAATCTCTAAAGGAGATGGCATCTTGCATGCTACATGCAAAAGCACTACCACAGAGACTATGGGTCGAAGCACTTAATTTTTCAACATACATCCAAAACAAATCTCCTCATATATCTTTCAAGGATAAGACTCCCTATGAGGCTTGGAGTGGCCTCAAACCGAAAGTGACCCACTTTCGCATTTTTGGTTCACATGCATAGGCCCAGATTCCCTTTGAAAAGAGGAAGGCACTTGATCCACAGAGCACTGAGTTCATTTTTGTTGGATACCTCGACGATGTGAAGGGATATCATCTTATTGACCTTTCCTCAAACTGACTCGTCATTCAGCATAGTGTCCAATTCGAGAAAAGTGTCTCCCATGTACCTTAGCAGCCACATGCACACACCTTCACTCTTCCACCTGTTTTAGATGATCAACATGCACATGCTGAGTCTTCTTCAGATGAGAGTTATGATTCAAAGGACTCAGATGATTCAAATTCAGATTCAGTACAGTCAAATGCAGAGTCAAATCATTCAGATGCAGTTGCAGATCCAGAGAAGAGGCCCAAATGGGCACAGACTACACTTCAGGATGCAGGGGATCTCGTTAGTGATCCAGCCAATACTAGGAGGACTCAATATGATTTCGAGGATCCTCATTTTGCACTCACTTCCAATGAACCATTTCCCTCCAGAAATCTTTTCTTGGTTCAGTCTTCAAATCCATAGTCTTATGGAGAGGTTGTTGGAAATCCCTACTTGGGATCTAGTTCCCCTTCTTTCTGGGAGGAAACTTGTCATATGCATATGGGTCTATAGGACCAAGAGCGCAACGGATGGACAGATCAATAGATACAAAGCCGGGCTTGTCACCAAATGCTTTCAGCAGGTTCATGGTATTGACTATGATGAGACCTTCACTCCATTAGCGAATATGGACTCCATACGCTTGACACTTACCATTGCGGAAACTAAGGGATGGGAATTCCATCATATGGATGTGAAGAATGCATTTCTTCATGGTGATCTCTCTGAGGAGATCTACATGGACCATCCCTAGGGATTTATGCAGGACTCATCTTTGGTCTGTTGATTGAAGAAGTCACTTTATGGCCTCAAGCAGGCTCCGAGGGCATGGTATGTCAATATGGATTCTTACTTGTTGTCACAGAACTTTGCACGTTGTAAATCAGACATGAATGTCTACATGCTCAGGACGACTGATTCACTTCTACCTTTAGTTATGTGCATCTATGATTTTTTGATCATCGAGTGCTCGACTTCAACGATTGTTGCAGTCAAGAGGATTCTACATGACAGGTTTTTTATGATGAACATGGTTCCGCTATACTTCTTCCTTGGACTCGAGATCAGTCAGGATGCATTAGGCATCAAACTATCTCAATCCAGGTATGCACGAGATCTCCTTGAGAGATTTCACATGACAGACTGCAATTATGCTTTGAATCCTTTCCTATTAGGAGTAAAACCTGAGGATGGTAGGGATCCACTCGTTGACAACACATTGTACAGACAGTTAGTGGGGAGCTTGTTGTATCTCACACACTCTAGACCAGACCTCTCATATGCAGTTGGCGCAGTTTCTAGGTTCATGTAGGAGTCGCATGAGCTACATTGGAAATATGCAAAGTGTATCCTTTGATACGTATAGGGAACCATCACCTTTGGGATTCATTATGAAACATACTCTACATTATATCTCATCGGGTTTACTGATTCCAACTAGGCTGGAAATAACACTTATCGCAAGTCCACATATGGTTACTCACTCAGTCTTGGTTCTTAGCCTATCTGTTGGTCGAGAAAGAAGAAAGATCCCATTGCTCTATCTTCAGTCGAGGCATAGTACAAAGGGGTAGTTAACATAAACATTCAGGCTATGTGGCTACAACATTTTCTCACTGAGTTGGGCATTCAGTTTCATCGACTGATTTTCATCTGGTGTGACAACCAAATCACTCTTAAGTTCTGTAGAGAACCAGTTCAAAGGCAATGGACGACTCACATCGAGATCCATATACACTGCATTTGAGACTTAGTACACGAGGGGACCATCGACCTGCAGTTATTTCCTTCAATAGAACAGACGATATACATCTTCACCAAGACCTTCACTAAGCATAAGTTTCATTCTCTGCGAAGTCGTCTTGGAGTGAAAGACACAGTTTCCTAACAACTGTAGTTATTCTTTTTACATACATTGTACCTTGACGGGGAGTTTTTCCCATGAGGTTTTCCCTCTTTCCTCACTTTATTTTCAGTGTATCTTTTGTATTTGGGTACCTAACATGGCATCGTTGCCAGGACCCATTCTTTATTTTCACCATAGTGATGTTCAGGGGGGGTGTTGGAGTCACTTCACACACACCTAAGATTTATTTTTCCTAAGGTTTTTTCTTTTTTATTCATAATTAGTCATTATCTAGTCTCCTATATTTTAAGAGAGAATATTCCACCTGGAGAATATTTTCTTTCAGTTGACACTTCAGTTTGACTAGTTGAGTTGATTTTAGATGCTGCATTGGTTTTGTCACCATGTAACATTGGGATCGTCACCATGATAATTTGACCTTGCCTTGGTATCATCACTAGAGTGGCACATTAGCCTTGATTCCCTGACTTAACTCCTCACTACTCTTTGTTCAGTCGGTTAACTGAAGACTAGTTGATTAGTTAACTCAACTAGGTGGCAATTCACTCTCGTAACTGCCTGAGAGACTATACTAGGTGGCAGTTCACTCCCGTAACTACTCGTGTGTGTCCAGATCACTCTATACCACCACTATGGAGCATTGGTTCACCTCCAGTGCATAATCATTGAGCTATACAGAGTATATCATGTGTAAATTATTCATTATTCATAACGGTTAATAATAATTCTTTCATTCTTTCTCTCCTTCTTCTTTATCAAATTCTCTCTACAAATGTGTGTTTTATTGTTTATCTAGATCTATTTTGTGCAGGTTCAACACATTTACATAAGAAACGTCGTGCCTCACACATATTTTGTATATGTCCCATTTCGTTTTTCCTAGGACTTTTTCCTTCATTGGAAATTCACATCTTTACAAATCCTTGATCTTTAGGGGTTGCCAGCGACATAACTCCACTTCTAACACTTGTGAAAATCAACTCTGAGTTAACTTAAACATGTTCCCGAGTCATGGATTCATAGTGAGCTACTTTTATCTTGTTTGTTCTACTTGTTTCCACCATTTAATTTATTGAAAATATCTATATCATACATTTTTCCATCAAAAGAGGATAGTTGGAAAGTTAAACTCTTGCTCAATAATAAAAAATATAGTAATTAAATGTCTTAATAATAACGAGTATGAATTTCCATAAATGGAAATTTATTTTCAATGACATAACATTAATAATAAAAAGTTTTTTAATTCTTGAGGATGTCAGAATAATCTTCACGAGCATGACTTATTATTGAATATTAAGCATTTCCTTGGCCTCGATTTTCTCTTCCATCAGATCTTGACTCATGTATTTACTAGGAATATCCTACTTCTTCTTTCCCGAAACCATTTTCTTGATATCTTTCTCATTCAAAAGGCACACATGGGAAAAACTCTCTCTCTCTCTCTCTCTCTCTCTCTCTCTCTCTCTCTCTCTCTACTGCTAGTTTCCCTTGTCCCACTCCCCCATTTATTCTGCCACATCTTCCTCTTCCTCAAATAGGAACGAATTAATGGTAGTGAACTCCATGCTCTTGACCATCAACATGTCCTCCATATTAAAGAAATCAATCCTCTATCACTCCATCGATGCTTAGGTATGCATCTCCTCCTCCATGGGCCACTCAAATTTCTCAAAGTTACTGTCATTTTCATCCATGTAGTCATAATAATTGGAATCAATTCACTTGTAAATATCATACCTATACCTCCTCTTCTTTAACTCAATGGGTTTATCGAATATTTCTTTGACACCATGAGGAATTCCTAGCCCCACTTGTACAATTAGTTGTTGAAACATGGCAGGTTACAATCTTTCAAAAACCAATTGTACAAGTGGGTTTGTGAAATTCCTCCCCGATGTTAAAGATATATTTGATAATCCCTCTTAGGTGAATAATAGGAGGTGTAGATATGATATTTACAAGTGAATTGACATTATTGATTATCGCTACATGGATTATGAGGACGATGTCTTGGAGAATGTTGAGAGATGCACGAAGGAGGAGATGAAGGCCAAAGCATTAAGGGAGTGGTAGAGGATGAAATCTATCAAGAGGGAGGCTAGGTTGATGGTAAAGAGTATGCAAGTAATTTCCATTAAGCCATTCATGTTCAAGGAAGAAGAGGATGTGGAAAAATAAATGGGAGAGAAACACAAGGAAAAAGAGTACAAGAGAGAGCGAGAGTTTGTTTCCCATGTGCCCCTTCCAGATGAGAAACCAATTGAGTGCATGGTTTTGGAGAAGAAGAAATAGGAGATTCTTAGTAAACACATGAGTGAGGATATTATGGAGGAGAAGGAAAAGGACAAGGCAATGCTTAATACTTAGTGATAAGGCATGCTATCGAAATATATGGATCATCAATTGTTTTTCTAATATGCTTATTAAATTCGATTAAATATACAATATGCGAACTAGTTAATTATTGAGGTTGATAAAGTATTATAAGTAAGACATCCACTAATATTCCATTCTTGATGATCAGGAAAAATGGGCATTGCAAAGCTCTGATCGTAGAACTTGGTAATCCTAATTATGCCAATGTAGGGGACAAGATGATGGGCTTGGAAGGGGATGAAGTTGATATTTAGGTGTGATATTTACATGGATTGGATTACCATAAAAGTAGGTTTAGGTGTGATATTTACAAGAGAATTGATGCTAGTACATATTATGGTTACACGAATGATGAGGACGATATCTTGGAGAAATTTGAGCGGCATGTAAAGGAGGAACTTCAAGCTAGAGCATTGAGGAAGTGGTTGAGGATCAAATTCCTACACTAAATTATGAGAGGCACCAAAGAGTGACATATTTTCACGCCTCCGCAAAGAAAAAGCTCCACAAATTTAATTATGGAGGTTTATCTACATAGTCTATTAATTAATTTTTTTTTCTTTTGGTCATGATCTTATCAAGTACTATTGGATAGTATTCCAATGAATGATCATCGATGCCACAAATGTTATAAAATTCCAAGTCGACTCGGTCTTTTATTGGGCAGTCAGGACCAATGTGGTCATCCTTCCAATAATTGTAACAATAAGTTCTACCTCAAAATTTTATGTGACCTTGGAACCTGGCTTGACCGCGACCTCCTCGACCATGACCTTGACCATAGTAATTGGTTATTCTCTAGTAGTTGTTATTATGATCAGTTTCTTCATTTTGATATACTGTATTTACATTTCTATTCCATGCATTTAGTCGACACTCATATGTTCTGTGGTTGTGAATTTCACAACTATGGAACCACTTAGTATTTTTCAATCTTTTTGGATAATCAAGTGTATAGTATGGTCGGTCAAGGTTTCACATATGTTACAATATGTTTCTTCTTCACTCATATTGCATCCATTGATCCTGGTACTTGATCGTTAAGACTACAAGTATCTTTTATTTTACCATCTTCACAACATGTGGTACACCACACCTTGCTTCTTCTTAAGGATATATTTTTAATGGTTTGTTGTAGATGTTCTATTTTTTCTTCTATCCTTTTTGTCGACAAGGAATTCAATGGGCCTTCATTATCCAACTCGACACATTGTGCTTTCTGTAATGCGTCTTCACACAAGGTTATATCGTAGAGTTATAATAGGGTTCTTATTCATTGTAGCAATCTAGCTACGTACCATTGGACTAGTAGACTTTGATCAATTTTCGATGTGATTTGGCTAAGTAGATATTTGAATCTTTTGTCATATTCATTGAAGGATTCACCTGGTTGTTTCTTTATTTCTTTCAGGTTTTGTCTGGTCAAGTGTATCACATCTTTGAACCTGAAAAATGATAAAACTTTGCTCTTTATTTATGATTTTGAATGGTTTTGATTTTCTATGAAATACATGAACCATGATAGAGGACCATGTCAAAGAGAGGAACCAAATTGTTCCATCTTCTTATCTTCATATGATATTTCTACTACATCCCATAATTTTTCTCATAAAAACAAATGTCTTCTTGGATCTATTGTTGAGTCCCATGGCTTCTTTTTTAAGATCACTAGATTTTTATGCTCTTTGCCTTATCACACTTTTCAACTGGGATGTTTGATTCTTAGTTGGTTTTCCTTTTGTCGACTTGTCTGTCGGTCGATATTCTAATGGATGGTATTCAAGGATTAATTGCTTCTTGGTTTCTCTATAAGTTAGTTATTCATTCTGGAAACATTTTTCTTTAGATTCGACGATACGTCCTTCTATCATATGTGTCGGTTCACAAATATAATTTATTAGATTTTGTTCTCTTGATATGACATTTGGTAGGGAGGACAGTTTCATGATATTGTTGATGTGAATGATAATTTTATTGACTTCATTTCTTTCGGGCTCGAAAATAGGTGTGTCACATAAATTGCCATGCTCATCAGTTCTATATCATAATCTTGTAGATTGTTCATCGATCTGAAGTCTCCTTTGAAGGAATTCTCTAATTCGAGGGTCGATTTATTGAACAGGAGGAGTGCAGATCGATGATATTGAATATTCATAATCCATGATTTCAACCTGGTTTTCTAATTGACGGGCACTGTTGCTACCCTCTATCAACTGTTCTTTGTTACTTTTGTTGGGGATCGCCACAGTTGTTGTTATTTCCATCTCTAGTCAGTTTATTTCAGAATCATACTGCTCACACGATTTATCAAGATTGTCTCCTTTGACCATTTTTCTATTCAACTTCTGGTTGTTCCATAGTTTGCGAATCTCCTCTCTTTTCTTTTGTCTCTTAGCTCGCTCCAATTTTTTTATGTCAGACGCTTGTTTTGTAAATTTTGTTTCCTCTCAAAAAATTTATGCTTCAGTCGATCGAATGTTGGTATGCTCTTTTCTTATGGAATATCATGGATTAGACGACCTCCAAACACCGCCTCAACTTACTTGGAGTCGGTGAAGATGGCCATGGTTATTTTCTCAAGAAATAATCCCACACTTGTTTTGTGTCTTTGCACCTTGCTACTAGGAATTCGACCCACTTTTAGTCACTCTCTTCCCCACGACTATTTTTGGGTGGTGTACCAAGTCGAGGTCAGAATTCAACAATGTCGTCTATTCCTTTGTCAAGAAAAAAATTATTAAGCAATCTTGGAATGGTGCACAAAAATCCATCATGGAGCTTAGTGTAGAATTTCTCTTTTATTTTATCAAGGGATGTTCGATCCTCAATAGATTTTTTTGTTATGTAATCTTCAATGATTCTTTCGACCCACTCATGCAGATTCATTCAACCCACGTTTGTAAGCTTGAGGGTTAATTTTTCATCGAGAATCAATTTATGCATTACCATATTTGTTGATATACTCGAACAAGGATTCTGGGATAGCTTCTAGAAATATTTCATAGGTCTCTGAGAAAAATCACGATCGTGCTTCTGCTAGATTTAGGTTTTTCCTTCTTACATAATTCTTATTGTAATTCTCAATTTTTTTTCTCCCACCATTTGCATATGTCTTTCATAGTTATCATCTATGTGAACATCTGCATGCCCAGGTTCACAACTACCAACAACAGAACCAATGTTGTAATCTTGGGAAAATTAGGGGAGTGTTACTAGTAGTTCAATACATAAGCAAGCATAGATTCACATATACATACATATACACAAAGACATACACAAAGCAGTGGAATCCCAAAGAATATCCTTTATTAGATAGATGATTCAATACATCACAATGGATCCCTCTTCTTTGATACATACTTATCTATTGATACCTACATATTCAGTTACGAGGAAGTTGTAACTACTTAACTTCTTTGTTCGATTGGTTAACATAAATATCGACTCACTTATACTTTTTACTTTGATAGTCGACCAACTAACTCTTAGTGAACTGTCGAGCCTAGTCGACTAGCCCCTACAACATGCTGCTTGTGAACTTGTCATCATTGTTATCTATGATTCAAATAAAATTATTTTTGGACACACACACACACACATATATAAATAACAAAAAAATAAATTATAAAACACACACATATATAACTATCTTGTATTTATAAAAAATTGAAATCAATTTTTGTTTGCAATATTTTTTTTGAAAAGTGATTGGTTTTGCAACAATATATAATATGCATAGTTATTGGTGAGCTATAATAGATAAAAAAAACCACAAAGAAATGTGATAGTCTGATGCAACAATTATCCATGGCTATATGAGAACTAATATGTATTCTAGCAATGTGTTTAGTTATATAATGCCCTTTCTTGTGCTATAAACTACACCGATGCATTTGGTTGAATTTGATATACGATGAGACTAAATTTTCCATGGAGAAGACTAAGCACTGTGAATGGTTTATGGAAGGAACTGGGGCTCCACTTTTTGTGGAGTGCCAACGTTTTTTTTAATAATGTACTCTATTTTATAATGCACAAGTAACACAACGTCAAAAAAAGACACACCCATATGTTTATTTTTCAACATTTTAGTGGTGCACTTTCGTGAATAATGTTGTTGTGTTTAATGATTATACATGCACCGAGTGGGGTACTTCATGTAAATTTATAGGACACACAAAATTTTCGTGTGATATGAAGCATTTAAACGTACCACATGGAATAAAAGTTTTTTAAAAGAGACCAAATGACAGACCCATTCCAAATTTTAATTCAATGAAAATGGAAATAAAAAGGTAATAAACAACTTACCTAGTGGCTTCTCTCCCAAGGAGGCATGGTTGAATTGTAGTGAAGAAATGAAAATTTGTGGTACTTTCTAAAATTTGGAAATGTGTAGAATCTACTAATGGAGCTATTAAACTGACTATAGAGCATTGCAAACATGATAGACGTGGAAGGAGAGTGAGAAACAATGCTTTTACGAGAGGTCGAAAGAATCGAATGACGTTTAATAATGAAACTTTATTTGATAATTTTTATTTCTATTTTATGGTGCCTCGATGTGCTTGAGAGTGATACACAATGGGGCATCATGTGTACGTGTGTTTCTATGTATTTTTTTTTAAGTGGATAGGAGTGTGTCTTACTAGATCAATGTTGGTGCATTATTTCCATGTGCACATTGGTGCGTATTTTGATTACAAGAACACTAGTAAAAAAACCTCTACAAGAACCTTTGTCCATCTTCCTAGTCTAACAACCTCCACCATAAATAGAGAAGGGAGAAATTTTTTGAGGAGGTTTTGTAAAATCATTTGTTGCGAGGTGTTCAATTACACCATGGTGCCCCTTTTTTGAGTAAAATTTTCATGTTGTTAGAGCTTATCACTTTAGAGGGTTTTCCTCACATACTTCTAAGCTCAATTTCTTTCTCTTCTAAGGAAAATCTCATGAAAATATCTAGAAAATTAAGGACCATTATTCCTAATGATTGTAACTATTGGACACCTTATAAAACATAATCACCACCCATTTGGATGGAAATCATGATAATGTCGAATAAATAATCCCCCGTATTGAGCTTAATACTATAACACTTCCCTGAACAATTTATGGTACATCCATCTGCAATCATTACTTGAAACTCTCGTGCTGGAAATATAGACCAATTGAGACTTTTTGCTATTTTTTAGTTGATGATATTATGGGTACTACGAGAATCAATAAACATTGTTATATTTTTATCTTTGATATATCCTTCTATATTGAGTGTTTTTGGAGTACTGATGTTGACTAGTGCATAGAAATATATCATTGGTGTAGTATCTTCTAGATCTAGATCTTATCATGGTTCCAATTCTTGATCTTCTTCCTCTCCATAGTATATGTAGAACAATTTCTTCTCACCACATTTATTCCCCTTAGTATACTTGTTGTCACAATTGAAACATAGTACCTTTTCTCTTATTTCGTCCATTTGTTGAGGTTTCAACCTTGTCGGTTTATTGATTTTAGGAGAGGAAACATGATTCTCTCAATAGTTGTTAGTTTCCACCCTTATAGTAGAATTGTTTTTGTTTTCTACTTTCCTTGTGATACTCAAAACATGTTATAGGGATTTAGGTTCAAAGAGACACACATCATGTGCAATTATCTCCTTTAAAGTTCCCATAAAAATATCTAACAAATTATCCTCTAGAATTTTCCTTACCTTGACCCTGAGCTTTTGGAATTGTTCAATACGCTTTGCAATTTGATCTGTTTTATGAAGATTTATCAATTGAATAATTTAGGAATTTATATATCTTAATATCCCCATAATTGTTTATAAGTTATCACCATTTATTTGCACACCTATCCTAAACGGCCAACCCTTACTAATATGCACTATCATGGTCCATGTATCCCTTGTCGTACACACTTTCAAACCATTTTCTCTCACATAACTTAGGAAGACACTTTTCCTAAAGTTATATTCGGTGAATTAAAGCCATAATCCCCTTTTATGTTTTTCCCCTCTTTATTTTATTTAAAATAAAGGTAAAAATCAATTAGTAGATAACAATTGATTTGGTCAAATAATATATTTTATTATTTTGACCCTATCAATAATAACCACTATTTTTCCTATAAAATAAAGAGTTTCATTCCATTTCCATATGAATTTTCATGAGAGCACCAAAATTCTAGAAAATTTTTAGATCCATTTCTTTTTGTTTCTTTGAACCGAGAGGAGAAGTCAAGCCATTTCTACCACACATTTGGGAAATAAATAAGAACCCTCCCGCTGAGGGGCCACCAAGAGCTATTTGTCTTCATTAGTCTCTTCATGTGTGTCTTTTATATATACAATATTATTGGGCACTCTTTATATCATGTTGATTCTTTATATCTGTTGTTATTCATGTAGATTTTGTGTTGCATTCCTTTTTATTTATGAATAACATATAGATCTAAAGACATTTAATTAATAGAGATGTAGGGTTTGGGGTCTTCTCACCCACTTTTTTCTATGACTTTGAAACAACCACAAATTTTGTATATCTCATCACCCTTGTTGTATATTTGTACCAACAGAATGGTGATCATACTAGGGATTTGATCTTTTCTCATGATTCTTTGTTGTGGGTGTGTGGTAAACTATTGACTTTATAATTAATAGGTGTGAAATAACATATTTCTATATGCATATTCTTAGTATTAATATTTGAAATCACCATACAAATGAATTGATTGAGAGTGTATTTTTTATGAAGATGAATGTGAGGAGAAGTGTTTTTTCTTATATAAAAATCTACGCCTCCAACCTCTCTATCAGAATATTTGTTGTTCCATGTTGACCACAATATAAATCCTTTTATGTTAGGGACATTATATCCCTAATGATCCAAAGTTTCAACCACAAATATAATATGAATTTCACTTGAGTTCAAACTTAATATAGACCCTTTGTTTCCAGGAAAGCCTCGACAATCCCTAAAGAGATTCAAAATGTCCCAAATCTCTATTTGTTGTTATCATTTTGGTCTCTATCCCTAGCAATAATTTTTCGGCTCTGAATTATTGCTCATTTTCCTTCTTTTCTAGCTTCGTGTACCTTTTGAACCTCCTTCCTTAATGAGATCTTCATTTATAATTATTTCACACCCATTTAAGCTCGCAGTTTTAATGAGTATGTCATATTTATGAGAACAACAAATTACCATAACCCGAATCATACTCATATTTATGGGTATTGGAGCTTATGATAACCCGAATCAACCTATCTTTACATTTACTTATTTTTCCCAACATTTTTGCTTCTATAAGGCCGGTTATTTCAATTTGCAATTTATTTTTTAGTTCGTCATTGACTATTGCTAGTGTGTCCTCATCTTTCTATACACCCATGGTATAAATCCATGAGCTTATTCATTTCCTCTTTGATAGATTTGATAGCCAATTTTTGTTCCACACTATTTCGGGCCAAATTGTTAATTATCTTTTGTTCTAGCTCTTTAATCTTGTCCCTAAGATTAGGATTTTCTTGTGTGGTTGGTTTCGTTTTTCTATTTCTTTTAATGTATCATCCATTTTGTGGAGCTAAGTCTGAAACCCTACTAATTTATTGTGTATATGTGTCTCAGTTATCTTCTAAGGAACTAAATTTATCATCAAACATTGCTTCTAACTCACTTTGAAGTTTGGTTTCTTTCTTCTCTATTTTTTTCCTAATAATTCTATAATATATGAAATCCTAATAGTTCATTCTTTATGTATCTTTGAATTTTATTTTCTAAAGAGCTAAATTTATTACAAACATTTCTTCTAATTAATTTTTAAGTTTAACTTTTATCTTCTCTACTTTTTTCTAACTATCCTATAACATGTGATGTAAGGTTAAAAAAAATGATTGACATTTTAAATGACTCATTTTGAAGTTTAGCTTTTCTCTGGTTTTTTTTTTTTTTTTAACTATT